>VZQC01013771.1:0-153802 GCA_009823505.1 Rhizomys pruinosus | reverse complement strand
GTTTAGTCTCCATGTGTTCTTGTAGCTAGTTGGATTTATTCTGGGGTTCATATTGAGCTTTATTGCACTTTGGCCTGATAGAATGCATGGAATAATTTCTATCCTTTTGTATTTATTGAGGTTCCTTTTGTGCCCTAGTATGTGGTCGATTTTGCAGAATGTTCCGTGAGGTGTTGAGTAGAAAGCATATTCTCTGGTATTTGGGTGGAATACTGTGTAGATGTCTGTGAGGTCCATTTGTTGTATTGTATTGTTCAATTCTGATGTCTCTCTATTTATTTTTCCTGCTGATCTATCCAAGGGATTAGTGGGGTATTGAAGTCTCCCACTATTAGTGTGTTAGGATTGATCTGTGTCTTGAGGTCCTGCAGAGTTGTGTTTATTAAGTTAGGTGCACCAGAGTTTGTTGCATAGATATTTAGGATTGTGAAGTCTTCATGGTTCATTGTTCCTTTGACAAGGACGTAATAGTCCTCTTTATCTCTTCTGATTAATTTAACTTTGAGATCTATTTTGTCTGATATTAGAATAGCCACTCCAACTTGTTTCTTGGTACCATTTGCTTGGAATACTTTTTCCATCCTTTCACTCTAAGGTGGTGTCTGTCTTTGAGGGTGAGATGAGTTTCTTGTAGACAGCATATAGAAGGGTTCACTTTCCTAATCCTTTCTCCCAGTCTATGCCTTTTGATTGGGGAGTTTAGACCATTAGTATTTAAGGTTATTATTGAGAGATGTGTGTTGCTTCTTTTTACATTATTTTTAGTTTGTATTCTTGGTCTAGGTCTATATTTACTCTGTTATGATTTTGTTGCTTTCTCTCTTTAATTGCTTAGGGGATAGGTGCTACTTTCCTCTGTTCTTTGGATTGCTTCGAGCATTTTCTGAAGTGTTGGTTTCTTAGACATGTATTCTTTCATCTTGTTCATGTCATGAAAGATTCTTCTTTCTCCTTCAACTGTGATTGAAAGTTTTTCTGGGTATAGTAGTCTGGGTTGGCATCTAAAGTCATTTAGTACAGGGAATACTTTGGTCCACATTATTCTAGCTTTCGTAGTTTGTGCTGAGAAGTCAGCTGTGATTCTGATGGGTATCCTCTTATATATAACTTGTTTTTCTTTTGTGGCTTTCAGTATTTTGTCTTTGTTTTGAGTATCTAGTGTTTTAACAGTTATATGGCATGGGGAATTTCTTTTCTGGTCTTGTCTGTTTGTTGTCCTATGTGCTTCTTGTATTTGTATGGGTTTGTCTTTTTTCAGTTTGGAGAAATTTTCTTCTATTTTCCTGTTGAAGATCTGGTCAATAGTGTAGACTTGGGATTCTTCTCCTTCCTCCAGCCTTATGTTGTGGAGGTTTGGTTTTTTTCATAGTGTCCCACATTTCTTGGTTGTTCCACTCTTGTGGGTTTTTTTTTGTTGTTGTTTAATTTTTCATAATCTTTACTTGAGCATTCTAATTGGACCATGTTATTCTATGTGTCTGATATTCTTTTTTTCTGCTTCTTCCATTCTGCTTCTGAGGCTTTTTCCCATCCTTTCCTGTTGATTGGATAAATGTTCAGTTTCCTTTTTCATTTCATCCTGTGATTTCTTTAGTGTTTCCATGTCCTTCTGGAGCCTGTTATTCTCATCTTGTAGGACCTTGGTTCGTTGGTCACTTTCTTTTTCCTTTTCAGCCTGGGATCTTTTCAGCATTTCCACTTCCTTCTGGAGTTTGTAATTTTCTCCCTTCAGTTCTTTCCAACGTTTGTCATTTTCTCCCTCTAGGTCCTTCTTGAGTTTTCCAAGCTCTCTCCAAGCTCTCCCCTTAGTACTTTCATATGATTATCATTATCACCCTCTTGGTACTTCTTGAGTTTTTTGTTCTCTTTCTTTAGTTCTCTAATTTGTTTGAATATGTCCACAATAGTTTTTCTAAAGTCTGTGTCTTGGTTTCCTTCCAGGGAGATCTAGTTGTCAGTGTCTTCTGTAGGGTTGGTAGAGTTTGGTATGGATTTATTATGAGCTTTTCCCATGGTTTTTTTTTTTTTTTGTGTGTGTGTGTCTGTCTTTGGCATGTGGATTTGTTTCTTTGGGTTCTGGTGCCTCAATGTTGGCTGCACCACTAGATCCTCTGCACCACCACTTCCCTAGGCTTGTCTTTTGCAGGTTGGTGTTCTGCAGGACACAGGTGAAGTCCGCTTACCCTGTGGGGCACGTGCTGGTCTAGTGCTGCAGTGGAGTGAGGCTACCTCTGCCCATGTTGCACACTGGGGCTGGAAGGTTGGAAGTTCCCGGGAGATACCAGGCATCTATGGGGCACAGGGGTGCCCAAAGTCCCCAGGAAGGCAGCCCTCACCTGGTCCTTTGCACGTTGGCATTCTGAAGACATGGGTGAAGTCTGCTCACCCAGTGGTGTGCACGCTGGTCTTGTGCTGTGTGGAGCACGGCTACCAGGATATCTTAAAGGAAGTGAATCAGCAAATACACAGTGGTGCATCCATATCCCAGAGGGACTGAGTGTAGTAAAGTAGTGAGCCATCAAGTCACAAAAAGAGATAGGAATGAGACAAAATGAATATTGCTAAGTCAAAAATGAATAAGCTATGAATTATATGATTTCAAATGTATGTCTTACTGAGATAGGCAAATTATGATGGCAGTAAAAGATCAATGAGGTTTTCCCCAATCATCTGTGTGGTTGTAGTGTCTTTTTGCTACAACAGTGGTGGATACCTATCCTAAACATGTGTTGAAACTCATGGAAGGCACATAGGAATGGCCCTAAATGCAAAATATGAATTCGCCTGACAGTGCAAGCTCATCAGTTTTAAGAAGTCCATCACTCCAGTGCTAGTAATGAATAGCCATGCATGTATAGGAACAAGTATATAAATACATTTTTCTCTTTTTTCTCCTGTGATCCTAAAACTACTAATAAATAAAAGGTTTTTAAACAAATCCACAACATACTGTAGTGAGATCAGCAAGAAACCACTATAATTATAAAAATGTTAGCATAGTGTACTAGATAACTTCAGCAGACTCAATTTAAGAAAGTTCCCTTTAAAACATATAGAAATCTATCATCAACTTTGCACAAAAGTATTCCAAATAATGCTAGTAATGTGAAACTTTTATGTACGCTTTCACTCCGTCTTCTGAATGCTCAGTTCATCATTTTATGACTACATCTGAACGGTGAACATATGTATATGTGTTTATTGAAGTGTGTAAAATTAAAATAGCACTTTTCCTGTGCAAATGTGTTCAGTCCTGCGATAAATCAAATGTATAGCCTAGAGCTCATCTCCTTTTCTCCTTTTCTTGTGTGACCTAATGAGAAAATAGAAGCTAAAGAGCACTGGATTACATTTTCTTCCCAGTATAACAGATGGAGGCTCATCTGTAGAACAAAGATGCGTTCTCGAAAAATAGAAGAAAATCTCACTAACTGCAGTAAAGATTAATGTGTATTTTCAGTTTTTCATGTATTTAATTAGCCATGCATTTATATTTAAAAATGATGACTGGCGATGATTTTTTTCACATCTATGAATACCTGATTGAGATTTCTTGACTAAAAAAAATGAAGAAATGTAATTCAAAGTCCTAGAGTGCTACAGTTACTCATTTTTTTGTGAGTAGGGTCAATATATAGTGATAGTGTCAGAAAAATTGGGCTAAGAATGAAGTAAGACTTTAGGAAACAAGTTAAGGAGAAAGATCACCTTTAACTTTACTATGATTGTAAATTGACAATGTCTTAACAAGAAATTTTCCACTAAAATCAGGAAACAGACAACAATCTCTATTCTCTCTATTCTTGTTTAATATAGTGCTTGAAGTGTTAGCTACAATAGCAGGACAAGTGAAGGAGAAAAGAGGGATATACATTGGAAAGGAGGAGGACAATATATTCATATGTGCAGATAATCTGATTCTGTACATAAAAAAGCCTGACTCTCCACCTGGAAATTCCTAGAGCTAATTAACACAACAAAGCACTGGAAGTAAATAAAAAATACAACACACAAAATCAGTAGCCTTCTTTATTTTTATTAATTTTATTTATTTTTGTATGTGTATGAATGTACTGTCTGCATGTAGGTCTGTGCACCCGTGTCGTGCAATGCCGCTGAGGTCAGAAGAGGGTCTCGGATTCCCCTGGAACTGGAGTTCTCCTGGAATTGGAGTTTCAGACAGTTCTCGGCCGCCATGTGGGTGCTGGGGATCGAACCCAGGTCCTCTGTAAGAGCAGTCGGCGCTCTTAACTGCTAGGCCATCTCTCCAGCCCCGCCTTCTTTTATAACCAACAACATACATACCGAGAAAGAATCCAAGCCTCAAACAAGAAAAACAAACACACCCTAGAATAAATCTAAGGAAATGAAAGATGCATACAATAAAAAAGACTTTAGGACACTGAAGACAAAATGAAAAAACTTTATCAAAACAGTGGAAGATGGGCTCTGCTATGATCAGGGATCAGTAGGATCAATATTGTGAAAACGGCTATGCTATCAATTGCAACCTACATTTTAATCAATCCACAATAAAACTTGAACACAATTACTTAGGGAAATTGAGAATAAAATATCAAATTTCATATGGAAACTTTAAAAGCCCAGGATTGACTAACCAATCCTGAACAATGTAAGAAAAGCTGAAGGAATTATCATCCTTGATTTCAAATTATATTACAAAGTTATAGTAATGAAAACAGCATGGTATATACATAAAAACTGACACATTGGTCAGTGGAATAGAGATGAGGAGCTGATTAAAGTCTACACACTTATAGCCACCTGATTTTTGTCAAAGGGGTGAAAAAATGCACATTGGAGAAAAAATGGCATGTTCAGCAAATGATGTTGTCCTAACAGTATGGTATAGCTACCTGTAGAAGGAGAAAACTTGATCCTATCTCTCACCTTTCACAAATCTCAACTACAAATGGATTAAGGATATCAACAGGAAAGGTGATACCCTGAATCTGACAGAGGGGGAAGTAGGGAATAACGGGAACTTACAGGCATAGAAACAGATGCTCTGAACAGGACCTGGCAGCTTGCAGAGCGTCCTCCAAAATACCACTGGTTCTGATGGAGAAGGCTTCCATGTCAGCTCCAGCCTGATCCCTCCAAGTCCTTTGTTTGAAGTGTGTGGTGTTTTTAGGGTCTTATCTTGAGATTTTTGGAGGCAACTGAGAGCAGTGGTGTTATCCTACATCATTCTTTGAATCTTCAGTATATTCTGAGAGCAATGGTGATATCCTACATCATTCTTTGAATCTCCAGTATACTCTGGCCCTTTCCCAGAGCGCCTCGTGCTTGCACTGGGTTTTAGTTAATAGTCTGTTGTTCTTACAGAGAGAGTTATCCGCCTGTGTGATAAAACTCCACATATATAATACATGTGTAATTATATATGCTTTCAAAATTATCTTTCCCTATGAGTTTTGTCAAAAACCCTTCATGTTCATTTCCTCCTCTTAACTTTCCCACTGTATCACCCTTCCTAAGACCTCTACAGTTAAAGAACACCAATATTGCCAATTTTCTATTTGGTAGCTCCTTCTCTCTTCCTTCCCCCGTGGTCTCTCTCTACTTCCCTAGCTCTGAAGTTGCTGGAGTTGCTGAAGGTTATATTAATTATTTCTAAAGATTCAGAGATAAGATTGGCAAATAAGAGAGAACATATAGTATTTGTCTGTCTGAATCTTGATTATATCACTCATAATATTTTCTAGTTTCAACCATTTACCTGTAAACTTTATTACTCTGTTTAAAATATTTTATTTATTATTTTTCTTTTATGTGTACGAATGTAAGTGTACCCATGTTGTGTAAAACACATTGTCAGAAGAGGGACATCAGATTCCTTGGAACTTGAGTTATGGATAATTGATGGTGCTGGGAACCAAACCAAACCTCTGCAAGAACATCCAGTGCTCTTAACCTCTGAGCCATCTCTCCAGCCCCTATCCCATCTCTCATTAATAGATGAAGGAAAGCCTTTGATTGCCCCCCCAACACCCCTTTGCAATATAGTGCTTGCAGACCTAGCTAAAGAAATATGACATTGTTTTCTTAGCATGGGTGTTATTGGTACATAAAGTATCTAGTTTGTATCCTGCCACTGGGTGAAAATTTTGAAAACTTCCAAAAGTTTCCTGATAGAAATTTTGGAATGTCATAGATATAACATTATCTGCAAAAGTGATAATTTTATGCTTCCTTTTCTGTTTGTTGTCATATTGCTCTACTTAGGCCTTTCCTTCATCTGTTGAGATGATCATATGATTTTTATTTTCAGTCCATTTATATGATTTATTACATTTATTGACATATATGTTGAGCTATCCACTCATCTCCAGAAATAAACCCAACTTGATCATGGTGGGTGCTCTTTATGATATACACCTATATGCCATTTCTAAGTATTTTATTGAGTAATTATGCATTTATTTCATTATGGATGATGATTTATACCATATAGTTTGAAAGTATTTATTTAAATTTAAAAGAATTTCTATTAGTTCAAGAATGTCATATTCCAAGCAAATGGTACCAAAAAGAAAGCAGGTATTGACATTTTAATATCAGACAAAGTAGACTTCAAAGTCCGCTAACTCCAGTACACTCATAGTAGGGGACTTCAATACCCCACTGAGCCCTTTGGACAGTTCAACAGGACAAAGAATAAACAGAGAGACATCTGAACTGAATGATATGATACACCAAATGGACCTCACAGACATCTACTGAATATTCCACCCTAATACCAGAGAATACACCTTTCTACTCAGCACCCCAATGGAACATTCTCAAAATCGACCACATACTGGACACAGAAGAAACCTCTACAAATACAAAAAGATTGAAATAATTTCATGCATCCTGTCAGACCACAGTGCAATGAAGCTCAACATCAACACCAGGACAAGCCCTCCTGCCTACAAGAACACATGGAGACTAAACAACACACTCTTGAATAATGAATGGGTCAAGGAAGAGATAAAGAAAGAAATAAAAACATTCCTGGAACTGAATGACAATGACAATACAACACAACAAAACCTATGGGATACCTTAAAAGCAGTCCTAAGAGGGAAGTTTATAGCCCTGGGTGCCTACATTAGAAAAACAGAAAGAGCACAAGTGAATGATCTAACACTACAGCTAAAAGCACTTGAGAGGCAACAACAGATGAACCCTAAACGCAACAGACAGGAAGAAATAACAAAAATCAGAGCAGAAATCAATGAAATAGAAACAAAGAAAACAATACAAAAAAAATCAATGAATCCAAAAGTTGGTTCTTTGAAAGAATAAACAAGATAGACAGACCTCTAGCCCAGTTAACCAAAAGAAAGAAGGAACAACTCCAAATCAATAAATCCGTGATGAAAAGGGAAATACCACAACAGACAAGGAAAAGATCCAGAAAATAATATGGGAATACTTCAAAAACCTGTACTCTACCAAGTTTGAAAACCCAGAAGAAATGGATGAATTTCTGAAATCCTGGGAATCACCAAAGCTCAACCAAGAAGAGATTGACAGCTTAAACAGACCCATAATGTATGAAGAAATTGAAGATGCAAAAAAAGCCCAGGCCCAGATGGTTTCATGGCAGAATTCATTAAAACATTTCAAAAAGACTTACAACCATTATTACTGAAATTGTTTAGAAGGATACAAACAGAGGTAATTCTCCCAAATTCCTTCTATGAAGCCAGCATCACTCTATTACCAAAACCAGGCAAAGATACAACAAAAAAGGAGAAAAAAAGTCATACAATGAATTTTCATTATATTCAGCCCTCATCCCTCATCTTATCCTCCTCCACTTCCCTACCCCCAGCCCCACTCTAACTTTGTGTCTTCTATTTGCAAATGGAAAAAAAAAAAAACATTTTACAGAGCACATCTGAACTGAATGCCTAAAAAATCAATTTCCTTAGTTGTCAGTGATCTATAATTCTTACACTCAGAAGTACCAAAGTAAGGGCCCACTCCCTTTCCCTTGTTCAGGGGTTTGGATCAGGATTTGCCCAGGGTTCTTGGAATGGGCTTTCCCAATCTTAATTTCTGTTTCTCTTACATACTGCTTAGGAATGTCAAGTTAGGGTTTCTCTTTTGGTCAGTGGTCAGAATTTTTTTTTTTCATCAAAGTTAGTTGTTCTCAGTCCTTGCATACAGGTTATACTTTGGTTGTTTCTGATGCTTACTCAGTAGAATGACCCAACTTGTACCAAGACATTCTCCAACAGGTTGGTTCACCCTCAAGGTTCTACTATGGGTAAAAGCAGATGCTAGGACCTTACTGCAAATAGTATTCAGTTCTCAGGCCTCTAATCCAATATTCTCTGAGCGGCAATTGAGAGATTTTTCACATGTCAGCTTTACACCTGTGTCCTCTAGTTTATCTTCTGTTGCCTTCTCAGATTCCTCAAAATTTATTGAGGACTACAGCCAGAATTTGACAACCATTAGATAATGATTAAGCTTATTCAATCATGGGTGTCATAGGAACATGTGGGTAGTAATCCATTGTGCCAGGGAAGCCAGACTGGCTTGTCTCCACAACCCCAGTACACAATAGCACCCCAGCTCCACAGGGGCACGTGGGTGGCCAGTCCAGGTCCTCCCTGCCAGAGTTCCTAGCTTAACCATAATGGCTCCTCAGTTATTTCCTTCATACAAGTCAAGTTCTGAGTGTAGAATTGTGAAGTCAGTATAGGACCATCAAGATTCTTAATGACAGGAAGAAGCCTGGAGTCATGGTTCTAGGTCATGTTATCAGGAGCATACACTCCACCATTGTTCAGACTGCATTGTCGTTTTGATTTCCTGATTGTTGTTTCTCTTACTTGCTGGGTCTGGGGTTCAGCATTTTGAGATCTTTATAGAAATGCCTATGGTCAGGTAAATATTCATCTCATGTGATAAGTTTCCTCACAGGGTCCATCAGACACAGTCAGTTTCTTAGGAGCCAGACTGCACCAAGCCAAGGCTGGCTGACCTCATTCCCCTTCCATCTTACAGTCTCCAATTTGGTCATATTTAGACCCCCTTGGCTATCTGCACTTCCCCTTACTGCCCACCAAATTTAATGTAAATATATATATATATATATATATATATATAATTTTATAAGTCTCTCTCTCTCTCTCTCTCTCTCTCTCTCTATATATATATATATATATATATATATTATAAAATCTGATTTATGTTGCTAAATGTTGTTCAGTGTGGGTCTATCCACTGGGCCCATCAAAAGTTCCATCCCTTTAAGACACTGTCTTTCCCCATACCAGCAGCCATCAACTGCCAAAAATTCCTTAGGTTGGCCTGGGAATTCTCTTTTTTAAAATTTTTTTAAAATTTAAAATTTTTTATTTATTTTTGTATGTGTATGAATGTACTGTCTGCATGCAGGTTTGTGCACCCGTGTCGTGCAATGCTGCAGAGGTCAGAAGAGGGTCTTGGATTCCCCTGGAACTGGAATTCTCTTGGAATTGGAGTTATGGATGGTTCTTAGCCACCATGTGGGTTCTGGGGATCGAACCCGGGTCCTACTGCAAGAGCAGTCGGTGCTCTTAACCGCTAGTCCATCTCTCCAGCCCCTGGCCTGGGACTTCTAACCCACTTCTCCATGTCCATGCTAGAATTTTTTCTGGTTTGACCTTGAATAAGACTTCTTCATGCTGTCAGCAATACTGTGAGCTCATATAAGTAACTGATCTGCTGGAAGACTCTGTCTTTTTGTGGTCATCCATCCCATCTGGCTCTTACAATCTTTCCACCTCATATTCCGCAATGATCCCAGAGCCTTTAGAGGCAGAGTTTTGAAATAGGTCTCCTATTTAGGGATGAGCACTCTGTGGCCTCTTGTTCTCTGCACATTGATCAGTTTTGGGTTTCTGGGTTAATCACCATCTGTTGCATAAAGAAACTTCTCTGATGAGCATTGGTAGTTGAGTTCATCCTATGTGTAGAGGTGGCATTGAAGACATATCACTTAGGGTTAAGTGTCTCACATACTCTTATTCTGTTCATATGATCAAATTTGAAACTCTGTAATACAGGTGTTCTCCATCAGTATGCTGGGTTTCGGTTTGATTTATTCTTGCCTTTCTAGATTCTTGAAATGTCAAATTAAGTCATTTATTTTTTCTCTTTCTAGGTTTTAAATGTGACCCAGAATTTTTGTTGTGTTGTATTATCATTTTAATTTAGTTTCAGGAATATGTTCATTTACTTCTTGATTTCTTCTTTTGACCCATTCATCATTTCAGAGTGTATTGTTTAAACTCCATGAGTTTATGAGTTACTTGAGCAGTTTTTGCTGTTGATTTTAAGCTTTATTCTATTGTGGTCTGATAGAATGCACAGAATTTTTCAGTTTTTTGTATTTGTTGAAGTTTGTTTTGTGCCCCAATATGTGGTCCATTTTAAAGGAATGTTCATGCTCTGATGGATATAATCTGTATTCTTTGGTGCTTGGGCAGGTGGAATATTCAGTAGATGCCTGTTAGGTCCACTTGATGCATGATATCAATTATTTCAGATTTTTCTTTATTTATTCTTTTCCTGTTGGCCTGTCTATTGGAGATAATGGGTATATTAGTCACTTTTCTGTTGCTGTGATAAACCACCATTACCAAGGGAACTTATGAAAGGAAGAGCTTATTTGAGCTTATTATTGACAGTTCCAAGGAATCAGAGTCCATTGTGGCAGGAAGCATGGTGGCCTGGGCTGGACCAGAAAGCAGAGGTTCACATCTCACAATGAGCACCATGGGGGTGGGGGGGGGAGAGAGAGAGGAAACCAAAAGGCTTGTTAAACTCACTAAGCCCACCCCCAATGACATACTTCCTCCAGCATGGCCATACCTTCTAAGACCTCCCCAAATAGTGCCACCAACTGGGGACAAAATGTCTGAATACTTAAAGCCTATGGGGGACACTCATTCAAACCACCACATTCCACTCCCTGGCCCCCATAGGCTCCTGACCATATAAAATGCAAAATGCATTTAGTCCAACCTTAAAAGTCCCCATAGTCTTTACCAGTCTCAATTCTATTCAAAAGTCTACAGTCCAAAGTCTCTCCTGAGACTCAGGCCAATCTCTTAACTGTAAGCTCCTGTAAAACCAAAATACAAATTACATACTCCCAACAGAGAGTGGAACTGAATACACATTCCCATTCCAAAAGGGAGGAATAGAGGTATAGTGAGGAAATACTGGACCAAAACAAGACTGAAACCCAGCAGGGCAAACACCAAGTCCAGTAGCTCCATGTGCAACTTTTGGGACTTGACTTCCAAAGGGCTTAGATGGTTCAGCTCTTCCAGCTTTGCTTGTAACATACATCTCTTTTTTAGGCTGGTACCACTCCCTGTATATAGCTCTCCTTGGCAAATACCTCACAGCTCTGGTGTCTCAAATGTCTTCTTGGGGTCTCCACTGCCAACCAGGCTTCACATTCACAGTTTCACACAATGGCCTATCAGGACCTTCTTTACTCAGGGATGCCCCTGCTACACTCTGCCTGGCCTCAGCGGCTCTCTGAAACCATGGAGGAATAACTGATGACCCCTTCACTCTTTCAAACTTCATGCCTCTAAAGCCAGCACCATGTGAATGAAACTGCCGAGTTTGGCTGCAAGTTTGGGATGGACCCTGGCCTATTTCAACCACATTTGCAACTTTTCTCTGCCCTGGACTTGTTGGAGCAGAAAACCCTTTCAGCATTTTCCCTTCAAAAGATGGAGGATTAGCTGAGTGTGGTCATTCCCTGAAGGAACAGTTTCTCTTGTTTACTTGAGGCCTCTCCTTAATCACTTCACTCTCCTTATCAAAGGGAGCCTCTCCTTCACATGCCCTGACCCCACCTTTAATCTTCCTCCTGTACTTTTCAGATCCAGACTGTACATTCTGCACTTCTTTCTGCCCCATCTGCTCTTTTTCACTGTAGATCTGCACAATATTCACCATTATTAGCCATGCCACCATTTCTACATTAGGCTGTCTTGAAATATTTACTGCCAAAGACATTTGTCCATTGTTTTTCTTTTCTTTTTTTTTTACATAAATTTATTTTTATGTTTTTAACAAATCTAGACCTGTGTTCCCGCCCATTCCCCCCACCCCGCCAGAGCTCATGCATTCTACCAAACATGCTTTTCATCTCTTTCTCAGTCTTTCTCAATATTCTCCATGAGGAAGTTGACTGTTTTGAGCAGAATGTCCATTGTTTTTCAACTTAGCATCAGGCAAGCATTTGGGCTATGGGAAAACTGTGGCCAGACTCTGCCAAAATATCCCAGTTGCTGCCTAAGTCTTTATTTTCTTCTGGAACTACATCTTTTGCAGCAATGCTTTCTTCCAGGCTTCTACTAGAATGGCCCATTAAGTTCTGCCTACAGTAGTCAATAACTTTTCTAGCCCAAAGTTCTAAAGCCTTCCACATTTCTCCAAACACCCACATGGTCAGGTTCTTCACAGCCAACAGCCCACTCTCTGGTACCAAATAACTAACCAACTCACTAAGCCTGCCCCCAATGATGTACTTCCTCCAGCATGATCACACCTTCTAAGATCTTCCCAAATAGCGCCAACAACTGGGGACAAAATGTCTGAATACTTAAAGCCTATGGGGGGCACTCACTCAAACCACCACAGTGGGGTATTGGAGTCATCCACTATACTGAAGTGTGGTTAATCTGTGTCTTGAAGTCTTGTTGTACTCTTTATGAAAATGGGTGAACCAGATTTTGATACATGAATGTTCTTGATTGTATTGTCTTCTTGGTTAATTGTTTCATTGATCAGAATGAAGTGACCTTTTATTACCACTTATGACTAGTTTTAATTTGGAGTCAATTAGAACTGTAATGCCTATATTTTTCTTAGTGTCATTTTGCTTGGAATATTTTTTCCATCCTTTCATCCAAAGGTAGTACCTATCCTGGAAAGTGAGCTGAATTTATTATATACAATGAAAAGATTTTGTTTCTTAATCCATTCAACTAGCCTGTGCCTTTTTAAGTTTTTGATTAAGCTTTTGTATATTTCATACAACAGTTCTTAATCAAATTTATACCTCCTCCCCCCATCCATGTCTACCCCTTACCTGACTTCACCATACATGTTAAGTTCTATCCAGTCAAGCCTTTGTACCAGATGTCCTTTGGTGCAAGTTAATCCACTGGAGTCTAGTCAGCCTATCTACACCAATCTGCCTTGCTCTACTGTGGACCCTCTCTGATTGAGTTGACATGGGCCTGTGATCCATGCCACCATTGCCACAAGTTCAAAGTGCAAGATTCCAGTGGCCTGAAAGCCTCTGCTTCACTGTGTTCTTGGATCAAGCCCAGCTATTATAGTCTTCCCACCCCTTCTTTAGCAATGGTCTCTGAGCTGAGGTTGAGAGAGGTTAAATATAGAAGTCCTATCCAGGGACATATAGTTAGTCTCTGTGTTTTGACTAGTTATTTGAAGCCATTCTTATTTAAAGCTAATATTAAAAGACATGTATTGGTTACTGTCATTTTGATTCATATTTGTTTTCTTTCTTTAACATCTTGGACACGGTCATTCTTTTCTCTAGTCTTTTGTATTCCTTTGAGTATCCTTTATAGTTCTGGTTTTGTGGACATGAATTCTTTCAGCTTATTAGTTTCATGGAAGATGTTTTTGCTACCCCTTTTACTATGATAGACAATTTTTCTGGGTAAAGTATTCAAGGTTGGCATCTCTGATCATTTATCTTGGGATACTTTGTTGCAGGCTCTTCTGGATTTTACAGTTTTCATTGAAAGGTTAGCTGTAATTCTGATAGGTTTTCCATTATATGTACCTTCTCGTTTTCTATTGCAGCTTGCAGTACTCTCTTTGTTCTATATATCTAATGTCTTTACTATTGTTATGCCATGGGGCATTTCTGTTTGGATCCTGATTGTTTGCTGTTCTGTGTACAAATTGTATGGGTTTGTCTTACCTTTCTTTAGGGAAATTTTCTTCTATTATCCTGTTAAAGATATAGTCAATGACATTTACCTAGGATTCTTCTTCTTCCTCTGTGCCAATGATGCATAAATTTGATCATTTCATTGTGTCCCACATTTCTTGTTTAAAAAAAATGTGAGAAGAAAATTTTACCAAATTAAGGCAAGACATAGCCATACAAATACAGGTAGCACATAGAATACCAAATAGACAGAACCAGAAAAAGAGACTTCCCACACCATGCCATATGTTTTAGTTACTTTTCTGTTGCTGTGATAAAGCACCATGACCAAGGAACTTATAAAAGGAAGAGTTTATTTGAGCTTACTGTTGACAGTTCTAGGGAATCAGAGTCCATTGTGGCGGGAGGCATGGCGGATGGATCTGGCAGAGCAGCAAACTGAGTGTCACATCTCGTAAAGAGCACAGGAAGCAGAGAGAGCAACTGTAGACCACGAGGCTTGTAAAACTCACTAAGCCTGCCCCCAACAATGCACTTCCTCCAGCATGGCCACACCTTCTAAGACCTCCAAAAACAGTGCCACCAACTGGAGACAAATGTCTGAATACTTACAGCCTATGGGGGACACTCATTCAAACCACCACACCATAGTAAAAACATTAGATATTTAAGACAAAGAGAGACTACTGAAAGCAGCAAAAGCAAAATAAGTTACATATAAAGGAAACCCCATCAGAAGAACAGCTTTTTCAGTGCAAACAATGAAAGCCAAAGAGCTTTGACTAAAGTATTCCCAGTTCTAAATGACTATAGAGGTCAACCCAGAACACTTTGAGCAGCAAAAATGTCTATTATAGTTGAAGGAGAAAGGAAAATCTTTCATGACATAAGTAGGCTGAAAGAATTCATGCCCAGAAAACCAGCCTTTCAGAATATACTTAAAGCGATACAAAGAGCAGAAGGTAGGAACAATTATACCCAAGCAGTAACAGAAAATAGAAACCAAAATGATGGGCAACAATATAGATCACTCAATAATAACATTAAATATCAATGGATTGAACTCTCTGATCAAATGTAAAAACTAGTAGAATGGATTAAGAACCAAAATCTGGGGCTGGAGAGATGGCCTAGTGGTTAAAAGCACTGACTACTCTTGCAGAAGACCAGGATTCAATCCCCAGCATCCACATGGCAGCTGAAAACCGTCTTTGACTCCAGTTCCAAGGGAATCTGATGCCCTATTCTGACCTCCACGGCATTTCACGACATGGGTGCACAAACTCACATACAGACAGTACATTCATACACATACAAAATAAAAAAAAACAAACAAGAATCCATCTTTTGTTGCCTGCAAGAAACCCATATCATCTTCAAAAACAGGTGAAAGGATGGAAAAAAGTATTCCAAGCAAACAGCACTAAGAAACAAGCAAGAGTTGCTATTCTAATATCAGATAAAATAGACTTTATACTAAAACTAAACTAATACTGGGGTGCAGAACAAACCTCAAAAAATACAAAAAAATTGAAATAATTCCATATATTCTATCAGACCAAAATGCTTAATATCAACAGGATAAGCCCTAGTAACTACAGGAACTCAAGGTGTTTAAAAACACATTCCTGGGGCTGGACATAGAGCTTAGCAGTTAAGAGCGCCGACTGCTCTTGCAGAGGACCCAGGTTTGATTCCCAGCACCCACATGGTGGCAAAGAGCCATCTTTAATTCTAGTTCCAGGGGAATCCGACGCCCTCTTCTGACCTCCACAGCATTGCATGACATGGGTGCACAGACCTGCATGCAGACAGTACATTCATACACATAAAGAATAAAAAAAATTAAAAAAAAAACACTCCTGCACAATGAATAGGTCAAGGGAGAAATTAAGAAACAAATAAAAGTATTCCTACAATTAAACAAAATGGACAATGGAACACAACAAAACCTCTGGGACACTTTAAAAGCAGTCCTAAGAGGGAAATTGATAGCTCTAAGTGCTTACATTAAAGCAAACAAACAAACAAAAAACAAACAAGCAAACAAAAAACCAGAAAGAATACAAATGACTTAATTTTGCAACTCAAAACACTTGAAAGACAAGTGAACCCTAACCCCAACAGACAAGAAAAATAACAAAAGTCAAAACAGAGATTAATGAAATAGAAACAAAGAAAACAATACAAAGAAACAATGAGTCCAATAGCTGGTTCTTTGAAAGGATAAGCAAGGTAGACACACCTTTAGCTCAGCTAACCAAAAGAAAGAAAGAGCAACTCCAAATCAACAATATTAGAGAGAAAAGGGGAGACATTACAACAGATAATAAAAGACCCATAATATTAAGTAGAAATAAAAAAATCTATACTCAAAATGAGACAAGTTTAATTTTTTATTTTTTTAACAACTTGTATTTTTTTCATTTATTATTTTTATTTTATGCACATGAGTGTATTGCCTTAACGTATGTCAGTACACTCATGTCGTGCAGTGCCTGCAGAGATAAGAAGGCAATGGATCCCCTGGAACTAGAGTTATGTATGGTTGTCAGCGACCCTGTTGGTGCTGGGAATTGAACTTGGGTCCTCTGCAAGAGCAGTCAGTGCTCCCAACCACTAAGCTATTTCTCCAGCCCCAACAAGTTTATTTTTTTATGATATAAGTTTTTGTGCTCTTGCAAGACTACACAAAACTATGGTAGGAAAGCAGTGGTGCCCCATGAACCTCAGTGCCCTCTCTGTAAAGTTAAGGAGACTTGCTATTGATTGTCCATAGTGGACTTGATGGAGAAATTAAATATCTTACATTATGCTTTACAAAACACTGTATATGTTTCGGCAAGTTTGTAGATTGGGGAATGGGAGAAAACAGCATTACATTGAATCTATGCATTGTTGCCAAGCCATATTGAGTTATTTTACTACTAGAGACATTAGGAACTAATCGTACAAAAGAACTAAGTTTAAAAGCCTTTTGTGGGTACTTCATTTCTGTAACTGTATAATGTATTTCTTTATGGTTTTAAGTGAAAAAGACTAAGTTAACAAACATAAGAAATATTTGCACTGTGTGAAATGTAAATTATTCTTAAAACACTTTCAGTGGGAGTTGCATTGCCCTTTTAGTGCCTTAATTTGAGAGAATTATTTTACTGCCATAAATACAGATTTTTTTTCAGAAAATAGATTTTACCCCCCCCCAAATATGTGTGTCAGCGGGAATTTTCACTGGTATTTAGTTTAATTTAAAATATTTAGAGGTTTGTTGGACTTTCATAAATTGTGTATAATCTTTGCATCACACTACTTGCTATAATAATGAATGACTTTATAAAATTATCTGCAAAAAGATACAGGGTTGCATCCATCTCCCCCGCTTCTGGCCGGCGTTGGGCTGCTGTGTCATCAGCCCCAGCCCGTTCCCGGCCTCGGCTCCGCCCGCCCCCCCCACCCCCCCCCCCCAGCTTCTAATCTCTCTGCGCTCTCTCTCCTCTCTCTCTCTAGATACTCTCCATCCATGATGTTTTCCAGTTAACATGGGAATTACCAGATAAATACTTGTCCAGTACCAAGAATTGGTTTGTATGGCAGTATGAATCATTGTTTATTTTTTAAATTTATTTAAAAATTTTTAAAATTTTATTTATTTACTTATTTATTTATTTATTTATTTTTAAATTTATTTTTGTATATATATGAATGTACTGTCTGCATGTAGATCTGTGCACCCATGTCGTGCAATGCCGCGGAGGTCAGAAGAGGGTGTCAATTTCCCCTGGAACTGGAGTTAAAGATGGTTCTTAGCCACCATGTGGGTGCTGGGGATCGAACCCGGGTCATCTGCAAGAGCAGTCGGTGCTCTTAACCACTAGGCTATCTCTCTAGCCCTATTTATTTTTTTTATGTGTATGAATGTAGAGTCTGCATGTAGGTTGGTGCACCTGTGTCCTGCAATGCCGTGGAGGTCAGAAGAGGGTGTCAGACTCTCCTGGAACTGGAGTTAAAGATGGTTCTCAGCCGCCATGTGAGTGCTGGGAATCGAACCAGAGTCTTCTGCAAGAGCAGAAGAGCAGTCAGCGCTCTTAACCGTTAGGCCAATTCATTGTTTACTTTTTAACCAAATACCTCCTCAGTAATTTATAATGGCTCTGCAGTAATATGTATCAAATAAGCACTGTAAAACTGACCATCTCTAGGGTGATATGCATGTTTCAAGTGGTATTGAAAGCCTCATTGATGGATATGTAATAATAAGCATATCTGTTATTAATATGCTAATGAGTCTGTGCTCATTTAATGAGAAATAAAAGTAATTTATGGACGGATACTTTTAATATTGATTACTCTGGTGTTTTCTCATGGCTAGACTGAATAAACAGCATAATGAAAATTATTTTGTATTTGTATACAAATGTTTGCTAATTTCATGACGATATTAAAATTATTGTTAAAAGATAAAAATAATCTATACTCTATTAAATTTGTAAACCTAAAAGAAATGGATGAATATCTGAAATCATGGGACTCACCAAAACTTAACCAAGAAGAGATCAACAGTTTAAACAGACCCATAACATATGAGGAAATTGAAACAGTAATATAAAACCTCCCATTAAAAAAAAACTCAGGCCCAGATGGAATTCTATCAGACATTTAAAGTGGACCTACAACAAATATTACTTAAGTTTTTCAATAGGATAGACTCAGAGGGGACATCTCCCAAATTCCTTCTATGAAGCCAGCATCACTTTAATACCAAAATTAGGCAAAGATTAACCAAAAAAGAAAACTATAGACCCATGTCCTTAATGAATATAAATGCAAAAATTCTCAAGAAAATTCTTGCAAAACACATACAACTACACATCAAAAAGGTTATCTACCCTGATCAAATTGGTTTTATTCCAGAGATGCAGGGATGGTTCAACATATGTAAACCAATAAATGTTCTGAATTATATAAATGGACTCAAAGATAAAACCCACATGGTCATCTCAATTGATGCAGAAAAGGGCTTTGATAAAATGCAGCATGCCTTTATGTTTAAAATCTGAGAGGGAATTGGACAGGAGGGAACATTCTTTAACATAATTAAAGCTATACACAACAGACCCACAGCCAATGCCATCTTAAACAGAGAAAAATTGGAAGCATTCCCCTTAAAGTCAGGAACCTGACAAGACTGCCCCCTATCTGCCACGGAGGTCAGAAGATGTTGTCGGATTACCCCGGAACTGGAGTTCTCCTGGAATTGGAGTTACAGATGGTGCTTGAAACTCTTACTAGAGCAATAAGACAAGAGAAGCAAATTAAAGGAGTACTAATTGGAAAAGAGGAGGTCAAACTATCTCTTTTCGCAGATGACATGGCATTATACCCAAAGGATGCCAAAAATTCCACCAGAAAACCAAAAAAATTATCATTTACAGTAAAGTGGCAGCTTACAAAATTAATCTAAAAAAATCAGCAGCCTTCCTATATGTCAGTAGCAAGCAATTGGAGGAGTACATCAAAACCCTGCCATTTATAATAGCCTCAAAAAAAAAAATCTCAGAGTAAACCTTAGCAAAGACATTGAAGATTTCTACAATGAAAAGTCTAAGTCTTTGAAGAAGGAGAATGAGGAAGACACCAGGTAATTGAAGGATCTCCCATGGTCATGGATCACAAGAATTAATATAGTCAAATTGACCCAAATTAATATATATATTCAATGCAATTCCAATCAAATACCCATGAGTACATACAATTTCAGCTATCTGATATTTGATAGAGGAGCCAAAAACACTCAATGGAGGAAAGATAGCATCTTCAGTAAATGGTGCTGGCAAACCTAGATCACTTTCTTGACAACTATGTGTACAAAGTTTTATTGTTATTATTTATATAAAAAGCATATTTAATAATACTTGTTTAAAAATAAATTTAGGGGGCTGGACAGATGGCTCAGCAGTTAAGAGCGTTGTCTGCTCTTGCAGAGGACCCGGGTTTGATTCCCAGCACCCACATGGAGGCTAAGAACTATCTTTAACTCCAGTTTCAGGGGAAACCGACACCCTCTTCTTACCTCCACAGCATTGCATGACACGGGTGCACCAACCTACATGCAGACAGTACACTCATACACATAAAAAAATAAATTTAAAAATAAAAATAAATTTTAAAAAGGATAGAAAATGAATTTTATTTAAAGTGCATGTTAATCTTTTTATCTGAAACTTTGTATACTTTTCCACTTTCAAGAGTTATTTAAGTATAACAAGTTTTATTTAAAACTGTCATAGCAGTAAAAAAGTATTAAATGAAATCACCATAGTATTAATGGAACAAGCCCCATCTCACTGTTGCCACTGTTGTTAGGAAGGAATTGTTTCACTGGTTTAATAACATGTTTGTTGAACATACGGTCAAAACAGTCATTTTCAGTATTATTGATTGCTGAACGTATTGTGCTAAAGCTTGTCTATGCTCGGAACTTTCCTATAATGTGCCTTATTTTGGAATGTACTTGATTGATTGCTTTTCTCTCACTGTAGAAATATAGTATCTTTCATTTTTTTCCCCTTTTAGTGCTACCCAAATAAAATAATCATTTTTGCATAAAAGTGTGGACTGAGGTTGGGGCTTTGTATACGGAGGAGAAGCATTTGATAGTCATATATGAATACAACGTGTTTGGACCAAATATCCACTCCTTTTCCTTCCTCTCCAATTCCTTCCCTATCCCCTGTCATGATGATTTTGAAGTAATCTTTTATTTTTAAATTAAAGAAAGAATAATTGCTTAGCATTAAAAATACAAATAATTGCACTCTCATATTACAGAATACACTTAAAAACAATTCTACATGAATTAAAAAGCTAGATGTAATAATACCACAAAGATCAAAACAGTTTCTCAAAATTAAAAGAATCATTATAAAAATAATTGAAAGGAATACTTTCCTGTTTGTTCACTAGGAATATTTGCATAAAACATGCACACACATTTATATATGCATATAAAATTGGACACATACAAAATATCTTCACAGTGTCTATTTCCAAAATGTCTGGATATTCTACTGTTATAGATTTTTTTCAAACTTTCCTGCTTTTCTGCAAAGAGCAGTGATTAGGCTTTATAACAAAGTGAAAAAATGAATCTATTTCATCTTATATAACTGTTATATAAGGTTTAAGACGCTTCGGATAAAAGTATGTGTATGAGTAAGAGAGCTTTGTTCAGAATAAGAAGAGAACAAAAGGAACAAAAGAACAGAAAGAATGGGGTTTTGTTCCACATACCTGTCTTTTCTATGGCATTATTAGACTGAATAGTAACACTGCAGTGGGAGATTAAATATTGATTATCTGCATTTTTGTATTAACTTTCTAGAGAACATGAACTGCAGTGACTTGTGGAAGCTTGGCTATCACTTTGCACAAGCTGTTAAACAGATGTTTAGATATGAACACTTGCCTTTGAATCTTTTGACTCTTCTTCCTTGAAGGGGAAGGTGGCCCCTTTGAATTTAGCTAGATCAAGGAGAAAGGCCAGGTTCTTGCAATGCCTTGTATGTATATCACAGGGGTTGTGTTTGATGTGCTTGTGGTTGAAACTTTCCATTCAAATGAAGAGAAAGTAGGCCCCATATTCATATTATATCTGTCATTTCTGACCATGATCCTCTCAGGATCAAAAGCCAGGAAATCCTCAGCCATGCTGTGGATCATGTCCTTCAGATTCAACAATGAGCACCTCAGCAGGGAATACAGGAGAGTTAAACAATAGCTTAGTTACAATCCTAGTAAGAACTTCAAAGCAGAAGGTTGATATGGACGTATCTTTGCCACCCCCCAAACATCAATACGCCAAAGGTTTAACTTTTATCAACTCAGAATATGATTATTTGTCACAATACAGTATTTAAAATGGTAAGTTCAAATGATGTCATCACAGCGCAATCCATCTGGGCTGTGTAATTATATGAAGAGGAAATTGGAGCATTCAAAGAGAACCAGAGAAGTGCATACACAAGGAGAAAACGTTGTCTTCAGGCTAAGCAGAATTACCTGGGAGAGAAACAAACCTGCAGCACTGAATTTGTGCTTCCAGAGTCTAGAGATATAAGAAAAGAAAGCTCTACATTTTAGACATTCAATCTGTGATGTGTTGTTATGGCATCTTCTAGAAAACAAACATAATGTTCAAGGACCTTTTACAAAGGATAATTAATGGACCGAGATGCTTACCCCGGGCATGTAGAGTATTTAGGCTTTGTCATGAAGATTGTCTAACCAATTAAATGTCCTGGTCTTATAAGTATAACCCATGTATAATAAACTCTACAACAACTGAATAAGTTGACAGAATTTTCAATAAACAAGACATTAAAGTGAGGTTTGATTAATTTTTAGAAACAAACCTAGCTACAGTAATAAAAATTAGTGAAGAACTTTGGGTTAGCAGAGAAGATTATCTCCCTAAATTTGTGCTGGTATAACCTATGTCCAAGGTTGGGTAGTACACAAGGGAAAGAGGTTTATTAGGCTCAAAATTGTGGTTGGAAGAAAGCTCAAACAGCATGACATCACATTGCAAGGGCTATGCTGCCAAAATCCTCCAAATGTATATATTATTCAGCGTACACAAAGGGCATGATCTGTGAATTTGGCGAAATGTAGATTATTCTAAAGAACCTCTGGGCCAAAACCAAGAGAATGAATACTCTAGAACATTTTTCATACATCCTACAAAATCCTGTAATTGATGTATTTTTCTTCTCAATTTCCAATTCCTTTAGTTTAGTAATTGTTGTCCAGCAAAAAAGGAATGAGATAAGAAAATTCTATTTACTCTGCCTTCTATTTCAGAAATAGTAAATAATAAAGCTAAGAAATCTGGAGAGAGTCTAAAACTAGAGCATAATCAAGTTTTGTTCAGTTTCTATCTTAAACTGAATCTTGAAAAACACACATTGATATTTTTGTGTTTTTTTTTTTTTCTTTTTCTGTTGAGTGGGCTTTAAGTCCAATTAGGTAGCCATTGATTACCCCCAGGATAAAAGTGCCATTACTGCATCAACAGCGACTGATGTTGCTGTTCTCTCTTAGCATCTTCCATAGTGGTCTCCAAAGCTATGAGATCTAACCTTCAGGGGAGGTGGCTTCCAGCTCAGTTCCAGCTCCAAATCCAGCCTCCAAAACTTGTTGTTTTGTCTGCTTGTTGAGTCTGTGTTACTTCACTTGGTATTAACAGTTTCTAGTTCCATCCATTTACCTGCAAATTTTATCTTTCTTTACCACTAAGTAGAACTCCATTGTGTAAATGTACCACATTTCATGAACTTGTCAGTTGAAGAACACTTAGGTTGTTTCCATTTCTTAGCTATTCTGAAAAGAGTAGCAGTAATCATGGATGTACAAGTATCTCTGAAGTAGGATGAGTCCTTTGGATGTATGCCAAGGATTGGTATAACCAGGTCATATGGTAGTTTCATTTTTAGTTTTTGTAAAAGAATTCTCCACACTGTTTTCCATGGTGGTTACACACATTTGCAATCCTACCAGCAGTGAATGAGTACTCCTCTTTTCCCATATCCTCTCCAGCATTTGGTAACATTTGTCCCCTTGATCTAAGCCAGTCTGACTGGGATAAATATAAAATCTTAAAATGGTTTTAGTTTGTCTTTCCCTAATTACTAACAATGTTGAACCCTTTTAAAGATGTTTTGTAGCTATCTTTATTCCTTTTATTGGGAATTCTCTGTTCACATCCATAGCCTATCTTGTAATTGGTTCATTTGTTTTCTTGATTCTTTGGAGTTCTTTTTCTGAGTTCCTTGTATATTCTGGATGTTAAATCTCTGTGAGATGTGTTGCTGGCGAATCTTGTTTATCTTTTTAAAGAACCAGCTCTTAAATTCATTGATTTTTTTTTTGTATTGTTTCCTTTGTTTCTATTTCATTAATTTCTGCTCTGATTTTTGTTATTTCTTCTCTTTGCTGGGTTTAGGATTCATTTCTTGTTGCCTTTTCAGAGTTTTGAGCTCTGTCCGGGAGGTTTGTTGTTCTGTATTATATTCTTTTACAGGAATACTTTTATTTCTTTCTTCATTTCTTCTTTGACCCATTCAGGAGTATGTTCTCTAATTTCCATGAATTCCTACAATTTCTAGGGATTCATGGACTTCTTTTCCTGCTCAGGAGTGCTGGGACTACAGATGCCTGCTACAGTGTCTGGCTTTGCATGACTTCTGGAATCACAATTTAGGTCCTCACTATTGAGTGGTGCTTTAGCCATCTCTATCCTTCTTTTTAGGTATGATGTTTTCTCTCTTATATAAACCACTGAACTGTGCCTCTACCCATATACCCATCGCTCTTTGGATGTCCTTTATTAATCAATGATTTTGGAAATTTTGGCATGATGATTTACATGTTGTATGGCTCTGTTTATCCTTACTACCTGTTTAATATATTTCTGGATTCAGTAGCATTGCTTTCTTTTCATGTATCATACTTCATGCTCACTACGGAAAGAAGCGTAGAGGATCAGGATTCTGTCTGCCACTGTTTGTGCCGAAGTTTTGAAGGAATCTGGGTTTTCTTTTAGCTGCCCAGATGATTCCGACTGTAACTACAGTCAGCTCTAACAATAGCACTCTCAAAAGAGTTCCCCATGCCCAGCATCTTCAGTACTGATGGACCCATTCACACTTTCAAACTCTAGTCAGCTAGATTGTGCGAATTTGATTTTGTTAGGTTTATAGTTCTCATGCACAAAAAAGCCTCTTTTGTTATTTTCTTTCTTAGTAAGAACTATAAAATAACCATAATCTTTTCGCTGTGTATTCAAAATACTCTGCTTGAAAATGTACTTAAATTCTAGAAAGCTTTATAAAAATTTAAATTACAATGGCACTGTCTTTTGTGTTGTCATTATCTTCCTAGGCTTTGTCACTTCCATGGCAACACACACTGTATTTTACTTTGTGTTTAAAATTATTTATGCTGAGCCATAAACTCGGGTGTTTTATGAATATTCAACAATGCCTTCCAAGTGGCGATGTGTTCCAGCCTTCTCTTAAATCCTTCCCACACAAGGCTTCTAAATTAAGTCTTTGAAGTTCAGGCCTGGTCATGTCACTCTGTTGCTCACAATCCATCAGTGACTATCCAGGGTGGATGAAGGAAGCCAGGGCTCCTTTGTCTGAATTCTGCCTCCTTATGCTCTACAGGGCTGTCCTGCCCTGCCTTCCTGCCTTCCACTTGACCTCCCAAGACTGGACAGAGAATATCGTATGTAGAAACCCCAGATGGCCTATCAAATAAGACAGTAAAGATGCTGTTATATAACTTAATAAAGAATGAATGTAGGAGAATGGTGCTTGCTTAATTGAAAAATTCAGTATCATAAGTCTCCTGCTCACTGTCTTCAGACGTCCCAGGATTCCTCAGATCCTCCTACAGTGCATGCCTCTTCTCAAATTCCCACCAGCTGAAAGAGGTAGAAGAGACAATATCCACATCTATGTCTGTTAGCAAGAACCAGAGGAAACCTTTTGGGGTCTGCTATCAAACTCTCCTTAAAATCTGTTTCACATCAGTGTGAAATCACAGAGCAGCTCTGGCTCTGAGGAGGACTGAAGCACCTTACAAGAGACAAGGTGTGTTGAGGAAGGGAAAGAAGAAAATCAGAGCTCAGGTTCCACAGGTGGCTGTATTGTGGACTGCCAACAGTGTCACCTATTTTTAAATTAAGCTGTTCAGTTTATTTTAGGTTTTTGCATTGTTATAACTTTTTGATTTTCTTGAGATTTTCATATGTGATAGTGTTTACATTATTTCCAGGGATCTTTCCCTCTCTGCTTCAACTTCTTCCCTACCTCTCCTCTATAATTCATGACCTGCTCTTCTTCAGTTTTCACATACACACTTCCTCCCTCCCTCCGTTCCTCCCTCCTTCCCTCCCTCCACTGAATCCATTTAGTGTTGTCATATGTACATGTGTTTATGTGGACTCCTTGGGATTAGAGAACACATCAGGGATCTCTTCCTTGGATAAAACTGATTCTGGCCCCCTCACTAGCCATTTGTTGCCTATGATTTTTCATCAACAGGTGGGACCTTGTAAAGTTTTCCCTGTCCTCACTGGGATTTCAACTGCTATTGTCTTTAGGCAGATTTTGTTAAGGCAACCATATAGTTGAACTTTTATGGCTTATTTTTAAATTAGGGTGAAGAATTTTGTTTTGCTTCTGTTCCTACAATTCTGTGCAGAAATTCTCAGCCCTGAAAAAGTCTTGTAATATTTATTATACTAGTTCCTGAGAAGTCTAAGTCCTCTTATTGTAAGTTGGGGTTTTCTGTACTCCTTTTAAACATTCATCATTCCTCACAAATAAACAGCTGAGAAATGCTCCTACATTGGATGCTTCACAGGCAGCAGAAAGCAGACATGCAGTTGCGGGAAGGGATCACCTAGAGAAGAAAGCAGCCATGCATGTATGTGGAAGGACCAGCTGGATCTTTGTTAGCATTCCAAATTCACAGACAGCTGACTCTATAATGCCTCCTTCATTCCTGGTACATCCAGTAACAACCGTAACTAGAACTAAAATTATTTATGTTTTCCTTTAAGTAAATTAATTACAATTATCTTCCAAAAGGCAGCCATCTGTCTTTGGATTTATTAATTCATGAATGAAAATTATTAATTTTATACCCACAATAATGAGGGAAATTGTACTAATATGTTGTTGCAAAATAGCTCTTGAATTATTTTAACACATGCATCTCTGCAAGTATTTCCTACGTTTGAGAGGATTGTTTATGTACTTAGCCTAAAAATCATTGTAGGTTAGAATAAAGAGGAAGTGAGACATTACCCAAACCAACTCCGTGATTTTTCTACTGGTTAATTGATTTGAACTGTGTCTAGGGATAAAACAGACAACATTCTTATCAAAGGTTTAGGACTTGAGAATTTTTATTTCTTTAGTATTATAATAAATGGAAATTTTCTCTCAATTAATTTTTGGTTAATATATATTAGTATGAGATATATTTATGTATTAACTCTGTCAGTGTATATAATACTTTGAAATCCCAAGAATATATGTATAATTAAAATTTATATTCTATGAAGTCACTAAATTAGTGAAAGTAGGACATCTGTTCATTAATATAATATGGAATATGAATCATCCATTAATATAACATGGAATATAACACTGAATTATTATTTTATTGGATAGAATTTATTTCCCAGGATAATTTTTAGTTGCTTGTGTTCTCACTTTATAGTCTTTCTTTCCTGCCTAAGTAGTGGTATATTTCCTGAAAACATCTACTAGTTTGAAAATTAGATTATATACATATCAGTTTAAAAAATTAACAAAATTTTCAGGTAAGTGGCTATATTAGTCACTTTTCTGTTGCTGTGATAAAACCACCATGACCAAGGGAACTTATAAAAGGAAGAGTTTATTTGAACTCACGATTGGCGGTTCCATGGAATTAGAGTCCATTGTGGTGGGAGGCATGGTGGCTGGGGCTGGAGCAGAAAGCTGAGGTTCACATCTCACAATGAGTACAGGAAGTTGAGAGAGAGAGAGACTGGAGACTGGAGAAGCTTATTAAGCTCACTAAGCTTGCCCCCAATGATGTACTTCCTCCAGCATGGCCACACCTTCTAAGACCCCCCAGAACAGTGCCATCAGCTGGGGATAAAATGTTTGAATACTTAAAGCCTATGGGGGACACTCTCATTCAAACCACCACAGTGGCAAACAAATGTGTCTTTTATGTTTATTTTTTTAAATTAAATTAAATTAATTTCTTTTCTGAGACAGGGTCTCCCTATAGCCCTTGCTGGCTTGGAGCTCACTCTATAGACCAAGCTGGCCTTGAACTCACAGGGATCTGCCTACCTCTGCCTCCTCAGTGCTAGGATTAAAGACTTGGGCCATCACACCCAGCTTAAAGGCAGTTCTTAGCCCCCAGGTGGGTGCTGGGAATCAAACCTGGGTCCTCTGCAAGAGCAGTCAGGGCCAACTCTCCAGCCCCAACTTTTATGTTTCTAATAAAATTTGCTTCGATTTGGTAGAGAGTAGTAGTTTTGCAAAATTTCTCATTTTGGATACTAAACATGTAATAACAAGTGTTATGTTTTTTGCAACCTTTATTTTGTTAATATTCTAGAGAAAGATGATACTATAGAGAAAGACAACATAATTTCATAACCTTCCCATATTCTTGGTTCCTTCCATGTGACCTACAAACTCAAATGATTTAATCATCATGGCTAATAACTTATACTATGCATTACTAATGGAAATTTATAGACCCAGAAGACTCCTATTCAAAAGTACCTCTGGAATTAGATTTATTTACAAGTTCCCTATAGTACAAGAAGTTTCCTTGACTGGGTTTGTACCCTTCTAAAGTGTCCCTGTAAAGTCCATATAACACACTCCCCTTGTGTAGAAAGCTTTCTTTGTAAAGAACAGGTATCACGTGGCCCTGCTAAGGGAAGGGGAACACAGTACCCACCTGTGGCCACTGTAGGGAACTGGCCGGCTACTTCCGTAGCCTCGCCTGAGAGGTAGCTCCAACTCAGGCCCTTAGCCTGGGAATTCTGTAATCATGGTAATGAAGAATTTGATTTATTGCCCGCTATAGCCTGCATTTATAAGCCAAAGGTCGTCAGTTCCCAAAGCCAATCACAGGCCCCCAATTCCACGCCACCGCACACTGCCGCCACACCCAGCACCATGCACTTGGGCTACGTTTGTCTGCTCCTCCTTGGGGCAGGGTCAGAGAAATCCCATGACTCCCATCCATGTGGTGCCCTGAAGGGTGCTAGCTGAGAACTAGCCCCCCAATTCGAACTGGATCTTCCTATACCCCTGAACTCGCCTTTTCATACAACAGTACCCATAGCGTTTTCCAGAGACAAGAAACCAATTTACTCCCCTGTGAATCTGTGGAACCTTGGATCCCAGCTGAACTAAATCAAATCTTCAGTATGAAGGTGTGCTGATCTCACATTCACTCGACACATACAATCTGATAAAAGAAAAATATGTAAATAAAGGAATGGCTTTTGGTAGGAAAAGAGACTGAAAGACATATGTAATTTTAGCATTTCATCAAGAACTGTTTACTTGGTTTCTCAGTATAGGTTGGAGAAACTTTATTGAAACTATTTTTCATCCTGAAGGTCTAACGAGGTTCACTATGGGAGTTGTCTTCTATGGATAAAACTTGTGGGGGATGTTAGCCCAGAACAGAGCTCCCCGTGGGGAAAGCACTTGAGGAGGAGGATACTCACACATTTCAGTGCACCATGAAAGAACACTGGTCTAAAGCTGGCTTCACATTGGCAGTCACTGTTTCTTCTCTCTTGTCTGGGAGTTGGGAGTTGGGCCTTCATCATGATGACAATGCAGAGTTTTGTGTGAAGATTACAGAGGATCATAGGCTCTGCCATGACTCATCAGATTTGTCTGCCTTGTGGCATTTAGAGTGAAAAATGTTTAGGTTAGTGAGATATTTACTATCCCTCTGGTGACTTTCCTAATAGCGATGGATAAAAGTTGCAGTTTACAAAACATTAAGAAACTTGTGACAATATTCCTGCTGTCTCTGATGGGGCAGGACTTGTTAAAATGTCAATTAAGCCCAGTGTTGGTGGTGGTGATTATAAAATGGGTACACAGCTTCCCACTATGGACCTTGGAGATACACTCCTGAGCTACCTTGAGGTAACTGATTATCATGAGAAAGACTCACGTGATACATTTTGAGGACCATGCATTTCTCTCCTGCTGCTGTACTGTTCACAGCTCTTTTTAAATGTAAATTTCTATAATGAAGTGGAGAAAGTTAGGAGAAAGGAGGATATTCATTTTGTTCACTAGCTTCTTGAGTACCTATCAAACACTTAATTTAAGAAAGTATGTAAGAATGAATAAGTGATTTAGTATTTAAATATCTTATTAATGGTCTTAGACACTGTAGTAGTCAGATATGTGTATTTTTGAGTCAGTATTATATGTCTTCAAATATTTTCCACTTAGGAATTTGTATTTTAAAATGTTTGATTACTAGACTAAGTGATTTGATTTATAATAACCCAAATAGACATTTCTCAATGTACTACTAATTACACTGTTTCCTTAAGTATAATCACTTATGAACTTAGATAATTAGGCAATATATAAACTCTGAGAATTACTGGATTGCTGTCAGGATACTTAGAACTGATTATTGAGGAAACTATTTTATCTGGCCCTTTTCTTACACTAACACAGACATTAATATATATTAAATTTAAACCTAGTTTAATCCTTTATATTGATAAAACGCACTACAAAATACTGATACATCCCTTTAGAATCTTCAAAAGGGAATTAATAGTTTCTAATCAGACACACCCTTTATTAATTTTAATGAATATGAATAGCATTTTGTGTGTAGAAAAGCGCTGTTTTCATTGAATTAATGGAAAATTCTCCCTGGGCTCACAGCTATTTTTAGTTGTTTAATTCTTACAGCCATCTATTACTTTTCTGGTTATGTAAAAAAACTGTTTAGTTGAAATGTTTTACCAGTGCAAGAGAGAATTTGAAATGATCAAGCTTTTTGTAAAGTAGCAGTTGAGAAGTAAAATAAGTGCAGAATGGAATCAAGAAGAGATGGAAGCCTGGCCTTCCTTTCTTCATTCTCAAATGGCCTTAAAAGGGCTCCTCCCTCTTCTGTGGTTGATATGATTAATCAGAGGAAAGATTGACATGCTTTCAACAGTTTTCTCTCAGTACCTCTGAACTGGCAATACACATAACAAAAATACACCTTTTCTATGATTAGCAACATGTCAATAAGTGTTTAAATATGAAAGAGATGGGAAGCAGGAAGCAGGAAAAGTGAGGGATTTTCAGTCCAGAGAGCATGCTAGACATACAAGCAGCTACATAAACACACGCCACAGAAAAGACGAAGAAGAAAACCTCATACAACTAGGGAAAGAGCAAGAAGAAATGATAGTCACAGTTGTTATAGACAGGGCGGCTGCATGAACAAGTCATTAGAATTAATCCTGGTCGTTCCAAAATGTTAATTTAAATTTGATATAACTTCTAGAAGTTTATAACAAGCCTAGATAATTTTTTTCATTAATTAATAACCATTGAAATCATTAAGGTAAAAATAGGAGGTAAAAGAGTTTCTTCTTTTTCTTTGATGCTATGCTGCTTACACATGGGAAAGTCTCAGGGGGCCAAGGTCTTGACCAAGGACACAGCTGATGATGTAGAATTGAACACAGATCTCAAAGGATGAAAACAGACACATTTTAGCACTCACATCTGTGTTAGATTTTTCATCTTTGTGGCCAAATAACTGGCAGGAAATACTTAAGGGAGGAAGAAGTTATTTTGCTAGATTCAGAGCTTTTAGTTTTCACTGTGGGATGGGTATGCTGGAAGAGCTCACTTTATGGTGGACGTGAAGTGGAAGGAGCAGAAACAGAGATGAGCGAGGCCAAGACACAGCCCCAAAGGCTCATCCCCCTGCCTTTAATCAGGCCTTTCTGCCTTAATTACCACCTGGACTACCACCTCCTACCAAGCTGTTAAAATTCCAATTCAATACATAGATGAGACCTTTCTTTAGGACCCAGCCCTCATGCCCTGATAAGTTTGGAGGAGACATACCTGGAAGTTTGCTTTATTAACCTAGGTATTTCTCAGTAAAACCAATTTGAAAATAAATATCACAGTATCACAAAATTTTTAAAAAAATATTTTCTTTATTAGTTTTATGAGTGAGTGTGTTGCCTGCATGTATGTAAGTGCACCTCTGTCCTGCAGAGGTCAGAGGAGGTGTCAGATCCCCTGGAAGTGGACTTACCAGTTTTTAGCTGCCATGCCAGTGCTGGGAATGGAAGCCATGTCCTCTCAAAGAGCAGCCAGTGCCCTTAACCACTGAGCCATCTCTCTGGCTCTTTTCAGACTTTTTACAAGACTTGATTTCTTAAGTTTCTCATTTCTGATTCCTACTATTGGCTTCCCAGCCTACATACTCCTAGATGAAGCGGAGAGCCTTCAAGGCCTTTCAAATCTGTCAAGTGTCTTTCCTTGAAATATCCATACTGAGATAGTTTCCTTTCTCTAGCCAATGAAGAGTAATTTAAACTATAGTTCAATCTGCACTTTAAACTTTTCATATGTCTATCCATGCCTGGTGATGTCTTAAAAATGTGGAGTAAAAATTTAATGTGAAATATTGTACATGGAAGGAAAGAATTCATTCTTTACCTAGGGATAATACCCATGATAGCAGAGGAGCTTTCTAAATGCAAAATACATTAGGCTGGAGCATGTGAAATTACTGACATGCTGATTTTAACCTATGGAAATAGTGCCTCAAAAGGTTCATTTTAACATATATATTTTTGTGGGTGCAAACTAAATTCAAAATAAAAAAAGCTTGTTGCTCAAGAGAGAGATGGTGCTGGTAACACTTTGTCAGAGTTTTAACAAGTAATTGTCTTTTTTACATTTCCAATTATAAAACTTACATTATTATCACGATGTTTCAGGATGGCTTTAGATTCTGTGACTCCAGTGAATACCGATCATATGAACAAGTAAAGTTTTCTTTCAATAACCACTGAAAGGGCCAAATTGAAAAGTTGAGAGCTAACTGTATTGAGCCTGGAAGGTGAGAGGCTGTTGTGCACCAGTAAGATCAGCAACAAATTTGAAATGACACAACTTTTCTCAGGGAGGCAGGCCCCAGAGGCACCCAAAACAATGCAGGCTATTGCTATTGTCCTTGGTTGCCCAGCTAATCACTAGACAGTAAGACTCCACACACTTGCTTACAGGACATAGAATAATCAGTCTTAAAGTGAACAAGTAATGCTGTCCATACTGACTCACTTTCATAGTGCTGGAAGGTTCTGTGCACAGTGCTGGGGCAGAGAAAGACATTAATGAGCCTATCCAGTTCTGGACTGCATATATGCTACAATACTGACTTGCCAGGCAGGATGTCCCTACCGCTACAATAGTTTTGAAGCAGTATATGGTGCCAAGCAAAGACTCTAGACTTGGTTTGCAGTCTATACCACACAAGGGGTTACAAATCTGGTAAGAGCACTGGCTAGTCTTGTAAAGGACCAGGGTTTGGTTCCCAGCACCCATATGGTGGCTAAGAACTGTCCATAACTAGAATTCCAGAGGTCTGATGCTCTATCCTGATTTCTGTGGGCACTGCACAACATATACACCCATATGTACATGCAGGCAATACACTCATACACTAAAATAAAAATAATAAAGTATTTTTTAAATAATTAAAAATGTGCAAAGTCCCCATAGGTAGAACAAAATTGAACTGCTGATTCGGGTTCATCTTATTGAAGGCCTACTCATTCCTAGCATATGTAGGTAGATGTGTGTCTTCTTTACTTGGTGAGTTCCTCATAAAGCTTTAATTAAATTGAGTCCTCAAGAGTATTCTATAAAATCTAACACCATTTTTTCTGGATTATGGTCAAGTTATCATATTGTCAGTGTGATAGATGTGCTTTTTAAAAAATAATTAATTACATGGTATCTTTGCATCCTTACCTAATTAGATGTTTCAATTTTTCTCCCGTCTGGTTTCCCATAATGTTTCTAAGCAATATGCCTGTAATATTTTCTTTACAATTCAATATTTGACTATACTTTGACTTATTTATTGACTTCTTGTTTTAAAGAAATTAGTGGTTATCTTTTTGGCATTATTAACAAATAATACTCTGCTCACCATCATTATGGTTACCTTAACTTTTTCACAAATATTTACACCATGATAAGTATGTGATTATGATTAATAGGTGATCAAAGTTTCTTGTTCTTTCTAAAGTTTAGCTTTATCTGGAAGCTGTAATTATCTTTTAAGCTAATTGCTTATATTCTGACAAATCAAATTTCTCCCCTAATGCTATAAATCTTGTTGTTCAAAACAGTTACAAAAACAAACTAATTTGCTTTTCTTAATTCACTTTTCTTGGATATATTCCTGTATCTCCATCAATCTGGTCTAGTTGTATAAGGGTTGCCCTGAAGGACCTTGCTTTGGTAGCTGCCCTGGGATTTTCCTTATTGTTCTAAGAATTCTCTATGTTTTTACACTGGTTGTTACTTTTTATGTGGCTACCATGTGTTCCTATTTCTTTTTTGATTCTTCCTTTGGTTGATTCTGTTAGCTTGTCAAAACTAGCTCAGTGGAAGCAAACCACTAGGTGACCTTCATGTCTGAAAATTTCTGTATTCCATCTTTAAAATGAAATGATATGTATATTTTTTATAGGAAATTAGCTTCCTGTCTAATTTTGAACCATTGCCCAAACATCTTACAGCTTTTAACATGACCAGAGCTGATCTGATCATATTGATGATCTTAAACCCTGCAGCATATCTCAAGTTCTCTCTCTGTTTCATGTCCCTGTCATGATTTGGTCTCCTCTTTGTGTCTTTGCTATTAATTATATTATTCAGTCAAGGAACCCTCTTAATTTGGCCATTCAGATCATTGATAGCCATTAGGTTTAAGATAATATTTATATGAACAGATCGAGACAATCATACAGGAATACTTCAAAAACCTATACTCTACTAGGTTTGAAAACTGAGAAGTGGATGAATATCTGAAATCCTGGAAATCACCAAAGCTCAACCAAGAGGAGATTGACAGCTTAAACAGAACCATAATACATGAAGAAATTGAAGATGTAATAAGAAACCTCCCAACTAAAAAAAGCCCAGGCCCAGATGGTTTCACAGCAGAATTCTATAAATCATTTCAAAAAGGCTTACAACTATTATTACTCAAATTGTTCAGAAGGATACAAACAGAGGGAATTCTCCCAAATTTCTTCTATGAAGCCAGCATCACTCTAATACCAAAAACAGGCAAAGATACAACCAAAAAGGAGAACTATAGACTCATCTCATTAATGAACACAGATGCAAAAATTCTTAATAAAATACTTGCAAACTGCAAACAGACCCACATCAAGAAGATCATCCACCATGACCAAGTTGGATTCATACTAGAGATGGAGGGATGGTTCAACATATGAAAATCAACAAATATTATAAAACATATAAATAAATGGAATAAAGACAAAAACCACATGATCATCGATCATCTCAATTGACACAGAAAAAGCCTTTGACAAAATCTAGCATTGCTTCATACGTAAAGTCCTAGAGGGAATTGGATTGGAGGGATCATTCCTCAATGTAATCAAAGCCATATACAGGAAACCCACAGCCAATATCATCCTAAATGGAGAAATGACAGAAGCATTCCCTTTACAGGTAGGAACTTGGCAAGCCTGCCCCCTGTCACCACTCTTCTTTAATATAGTGCTTGAAATACCTGCTAGGGCAATAAGGCAAGAAAAGGAAATTAAAGGAGTACTAATTAGAAAAGAGGAAGCCAAGCTATTCCTTTTTGTTGATGATATAATTGTTTACTTAAGGGATGCTAAAAAATCCACCAGAAAACTCCTAGAAATGATTAAGACCTTATATTTGACAAGGGGGCCAAGAAGACACAATGGAGGAAAGACAGCATCTTCAGCAAGTGGTGTTGGCAAAACTGGATCACCACTTGTAGAAGAAGAATGAAATTAAACCCCTATCTCTCACCCTGTACAAAGGTCAACTCCAGATGGATCAAAGACCTCAACGTGAAACCCAAAACTCTGAAGGCGATAGAAGAAAAAGTTGGCAGCAACCTACAAGACCGGCATAGGAAAAGACTTCCTAAATCAAACAGCAGCTGTGGAAGAATTAGGGTTGATAATCGACAAATGGGACCTCATTAAATTCAAAAGCTTCTGTACATCAAAAGAAACAATAATGGAAGTGAAGAGAAAACCCATAGAGTGGGAGGAAACCTTCACCACAGATACATCTGACAAAGCATTGATTTCCAGACTATATAAACTACTCAAAAAACAAAGAAGAAAGAAAACAAATGAATCACTCAAAAGATGGAGCAAAGAGCTGAACAGAGACTTCGCAAGTGAGGAATTAGAGATGGCTGAGAAACATCTTAAAAAATGTTCAAGTTGCTAATAATAAAGGAAATGCAAATTAAAACCACTTTAAGATATCATCTCACTCCACTTGGCTAAGATCAAGAAAACAAATGATACCAAATGCTGGAACTAACCCAAGTGCCCCTCAACTGACAGGTGGTTAGAGAAAATGTGGTACATCTACACAATGGAGTTCTATGCAGAGGTAAAGAAAGATGACATCGGGGCTGGAGAGATGGCCTAGCGGTTAAGAGCGCCGACCGCTCTTGTAGAGGACCCGGGTTCGATCCCCAGCACCCACATGGCAGCCGAGAGCCGTCTGAAACTCCAATTCCAGGAGAACTCCAGTTCCAGGGGAATCCGACACCCTCTTCTGACCTCCGCGGCGTTGCACGACACGGGTTCACAGACTTGCATGCAGACAGTACATTCGTACATACATACAGAAATAAATAAAAAATTAATAAAAAAATTAAAAAAAAAAGAAAGATGACATCATGAGCTTTGCAGGTAAATGGATGGAGCTAGAAGACATCATGCTGAGTGAAGTAACAACAGTCCCAGATAAACAAAGGACGAATGGTATCCCTCATCTGTGGATGCTGGTGCCAATTATCTAATTGTATGATGAACTGAGCAACATTAATGTAATCTGAAAACAACTGTGCTCTTATATTGTGAATCCTTTAAAAAATAAATAAATAAAAATTAAATAAAAAAAGAAAAAAAGAAAAAAAAGTTTATTAAATGTTCCCCTCTTCATTTTACCAGTTCCTCTTTTCTTATAAAATGTGTTTTTTATTTATGTGTAGAAGTATTTCTGGGTGTATGTGTGTGTATGTGCACATGTGTGCAGGTGCCCTGAGAAGATGGAAGAAGGCATCAAATCCCCTAGCACTGAATTTATAAGGCATTTGTGAGCTGCCTGATGTTGGTTCTAGGACCCAAACTCAGGTCTTCATGACAAGCCTCAAACTCAGAGGTCAGGGAGCCATCTCTCCAGCCTCTCAGGTCCTCGTTTCTATGATTTTACTATTCTAATTTTGGAATCTTCTGGGTTCATCACTGACATGTCTTTTAACATTTATGCTTTATTTCATTTTTTCCTAATTTTCTGATTTGGAGGAAATTTTTGGACATATTAAATTTAGAGTATTTTAAATCAGGCTTCACAAGATATGGAGAGATGGCTCAGGTGTTAAGCAGGAGTTGCTCTTGCAGAAGACCTGTGTTATAGTCCCCAGCACCCAACTGATGGCTAACAACCATCTATAACTCCAGCTCAAGGAGATCTGATGCCCTCTTCTGACCTCTGTGGGCATTGCATGACAAAGGGTGCACTTACATGCAGGCACTATACTCACACACATAAAATTTAAAAAATATGAAAAAATGAATCAGGATGCACACTTGCTCCCATCCTCAGTTAACGCTCATGTTGCTTGAAGAGAGACCCTGGAACCCACATCTCATTGTGCACCTCACAGGTTACTGTTGTTAGTCATTCCTATTGGAAAAAAATGGAGTGGGGGGGAAAGTAATAATATTTTCCATAATATGGTGGAGGACATTATCAGTATGAGGTGATGTTCTTGTCACTTCTCTGCTCATCAGAATTTTTCTAATATGTGAAAAGGCATGCAAAAGTGCATTTTAGGTAACAGAAATGAGGAGCCATACACATTTTGTCATCTTTAATGACCACAAATAAATAATTGTGGTACAATTTCTGAGAAGTTGCTGTGCCCGGGCTTTTGGCGACTAGTTTACTCAAATGAGCTCTCTCTCTCAACTCCCTTCATGGGTGGGTCTATTATTTTGACCCCCAATTCTCTACCCATTCTCCCCATTTTCCTTCTGAAACAGTAAACTCCCAAATGTTATACATTCTTCAGAAATGTTAAATGAAGAGGAAACTTGTGATATATTGAATGTAATGGGAGCGCCTCACTTTGCCTTGCAGATCCTGGAAGACTGGAGTGTCATGAAGGGCACAGAGAGGTAAGGAACTTCAAGAAAGCAAATGTCTTTTAATGTTATTTTTTATGTGTATAAGTGTTATGCCTGCATGTATCTAAGTGCACTCATATAGTGCAGTGCCCGCAGAGGACAGAAGAGGACATGGGATCTATTGAAACTGGAGTTATGGATGTTTGTTAGCTGCTGTGGGCACTGGGATTCAAACTCAGGTCTTCTGCAAGAGTAGTCAGTGCTCTTACCTGCTGAGCCATCTCTACAGACCCAAGAAAGCAAATATTTTTAAATTGTGAAATATCAGACACATTTATTAACTTTCATTTAAAGCTAAAATGCACTGAGTCCCTTCTAAGTCAAGAAGTACTTAGAAAATTAAAAAGATCTGTACTTTGGGAAATGCAAATTAGACTGGATACTCTTTAAAAAATATAGAGGACATGATGGGGCAGGTTAGGGAGGTACAGGGGATCTGGGGAAAATGATGGAAGTGTTCTGGATGTGATCATCATATACTGTACGTAATTATTGTCAAAAGAATCTCTGCCATCAGATATCATACATGAACATAATTTGCTGTTAGATATTTTTTGGCATAGCAGGGAATTTTCTAGCACCCTCTTAGATATCAGTATCTTTTTTTTTTAATTAGTTTTTATTGATGCTTTGTGCATTTCATACATTTTTTCCAATTCAGTTCAGGCTTATTTCCCTTTCCCTCCCCCCCACCCCCCCACCCCATCCCAGATCATGCATTCTGCCATAACTGTCCTGCATCTTTCTCTCAGTTTTTTTTTTTCATTTTTAGCTATAAGTGATAATCCATGAGTACAAGCATCCTTCATGCAAAACCTATCTGCAGGCTGTTGTGCCCAAACACCTACAGCCCCACCATCCAGTGGGGGGTGACAGGTTGTTTGTTCAATCAAGTTGATCAAATGAGTGTCCAGACTACATTGCTGTAGTTTCACCATTCATCCCAATCGCAGCCCTTACATTCTACCACGCCCCCTCTTCCGCAGGTTGTTCCCTAGGCTTAGAAAAGGGGCACAGGTGGATGAGAGGTAAAACAGTCCACTCTCTCTGGAGCTGTTGACTTGGACTCTGGTCAATTCTGGCTGTTTCCTTTCATGGGCTGACAGTTTGTCCAGGAATAACCTTTCGATCCTACTGCAAATTTCATGATATCAGTATCTTATAATGTATTATTTAGGATATTATGACAAAAATTGTATGCACATGTTCATGGAAGTCTAACTTATTTTTCTGAGCTTTTCCAATCTGATTAATTGTATCCTAAAATGTCAAATTACCACACTGATGACTGACAGACTCTACTCTGCTTGGCTTACCATTTGTTCACATTCCTGGAAAACTAAATAAAGATGTGAATGAATGGTCAATAATGACGACTACAGTAAAATACAGAATGTCTGTGTGTTATGAAGCAGAATCAGGATGAGTTAGAGATCTGTTTGCTATGACACACACAGATCATATTGTTACATATCTGGTCAAAAGGAAAAGAAATTAGTGCTCTTTAGGAAATGCACTTTAGGGCTGGAGAGATGGCCTAGCGGTTAAGAGCGCCGACCGCTCTTACAGAGGACCCGGGTTTGATCCCCAGCACCCGCATGGCGGCCGAGAACCGTCTGAAACTCCAATTTCCAGGAGAACTCCAGTTCCAGGGGAATCCGAGACCCTCTTCTGACCTCCGCGGCATTGCATGACACGGGTGCACAGACTTGCATGCAGACAGTACATTCATACACATACAGAAATAAATAAAATTAAAAAAAAAGGAAATGCACTTTAAATCCTAGTTTCAGTATTCCATGGCTTCTTCTTCCTTTTTGCGTCTGGAGCCTGGATCCAAACACTGTTCATCACCAAAAAGAACTGGGGGCAGAGAGGAGAAGAATGTGTGTGCTTATGGCCATGTGAAGGCTCAAGCAGGAAAACAAGAAAAGAAGTAAGACACTCATCAACACACAAGCAGGAAAACAAATGCTTCCTTTCACTCTCCAACTGTGGTTTGGATCTCCTATGAGTTTTGGGTCCCATTACACAGTGGGGGAAAAAACCCACTGATAATTAAACTTATAAATGTAGTATATTTTATTACTGTTAGTATTTCATTAAATCAATGGTAATATCAAGCATTACATGATAAAGAAAAAATGCTTATTGAAAACTTGATCAAATTCATGAAAATTGAAAACATTTTTAAGTATGTTAATTATTTCCATTTAATGATTTACTGTATTGGGATGTTGTGAACATGTAATAATAGATATACTATGATAACCCTGAATACTAAATGAAATCAAGCTTAATCATATGTAGTGGTCAAGTTAATTAGGTAGTTTTAGATTCCTCTTATTACATCTTGGTAACTTCTACATAATTTGTTTTACCTTTTCCTTAGTCAGCCCAGGAGAATTTCAAAGGAATTTACTTCATCATTCCTACTTCTGAGTCACTACTCTAGAGAGGACTATTCTAAGTCTGTGTCTAAAACTGGAGTATAAGGCCTAGGTTCCATGACACGATGTCTAAATTCTATCTTGAAATTTTATTAGTTCTATTTCAGCTCAAATCATCAGATAAACTACTATGTATATGTATAGTGTTTGGCCTTCAAAAAATCAGCTTTTATTTATTTAATTATTTATTTATCTTTTATCTTTTTGAGACCGGGTCCCCCTGTAGCCATAGATATCTGGAACTCACTATGTAGACTAGGCTGGCCTTGAATTCACAAAGATTGGCCTACCTCTGCCTCCCGAGTGCTAGGATTAAAGTCCTACACCAACAGGCCTGGCCCAAAATAATCTTTTAGTATTTAGTAATAAGGTCCATTATTTTAAAAGTTCTAGATACTTCAGTAGTTGCCATGAATTATTTATGACACTTAAAATCATAGCCGGGCATGGTGGCACACGCCTTTAATCCTAGCACTCGGGAGGCAGAGGCAGATGGATCCTTGTGAGTTCAAGGCCAGCCTGGTCTACAGAGTGAGTTCCAGGACAGCTGGGGCTACAGGGAGACCCTGTCTCAGAAAGACAAAAAAACAATCACATTGACTGACAGGAGAGATATTTTATGTATATGTAAATGTGCTATAAAATAATATTGCATATATAATATTATCAAAGCACTATATATGATGGGTCAGATGAGGTGGCGAATCCAGATATATTTTACCTGTGGCTCACACACCATAGACAAGTCTTGCAGGCATGATGATAATGTAGAAAGGGTGTCTATTTCCTGGACTTTCTTGAAACGATAGAGGAGCCCCACTTGTATCAGTGAGACATTTAAGTACTTGGTATTGGACCAAGGCACTGAATGAAAGAGAGTGCCTGTCTCATCCTCTGTAAGTGAGGCATGTATTCCCATGGCTCGAGTTTAATGTTGCATTAATTTGTTAATGTTATCCTAATAACGAAGTAGAGCCAAATACATGTCAGCCACATCTACAGTGTACCTTCCCAGAAGCAGCCACTAGTGTTTGAACACATCACTGGGTACCAGAATCTAGCTGAATGGATGCAGGCATTAGCGGTCATGGCTACTGTATTCGTGCAGAGACTGGTGGCCATTTCCAGCATCCAATATTTCCCTCCCAATATATCTTGCTCCCATTCCTTACAGCTTCAAGACCTCTCTCTCTCTCTCTCTCTCTCTCTCTCTCTCTCTCTCTATCTATCTATATATATATATATATATGTAGTTATATAACATATATATGTGATATATATTACATAAAGAAAATGGGCACAAATAGTATGAGGGTACAGATTGGGGAAGGGAATCTAAATTTGATCAGAATATATTGCATGAAATGCATAAGATTTCAATAAAAATGCATATGTACCAAAATATTTTGAAGAAACAATTCTGTTTGTATTATTTGTAGATGTACTTAATGTTAATGTTTTGTTCTCATTGTACCAAAGCAATATCTTAGGTGTTTCAAATCATCATGACTTCAAGTAAGTGGGAACATGTGCATTGATGATAAACAAATGCAATTTACTTTATACAGGCACTCAGACATCAACAGGTTTGGGTATATGAGCAGATCATGGAAACAATTCTTCGGTGTGACTATGACTATTTTCAGTACTTGATGGGGTGTTGGAAAGATAAAAAGAGAAAAAATATAGATATGTCTGTAAAGTTCCTGAGTTAAGTAATGAACAGATACTAGCAATATTCTCTGTACAAAACCCATAAATTTCTTATGGATTTAGCTATTTTAAAAGAAAAACCAGGGGCTGGAAAGATGGCTCAGTGTTTAAAAACACTCGTTCTTCCAAAGGACCTGGTTTTGATTCCCAACATGCACATGGTCACTAACAACTGTCCATGACTCCAGTTCTAGCAGATCCAACAACCTTTACTGGCCTCTATGGGCATTGTCTGTATGTAGTACTCTTACACATACACTGGCAAAACTCTCATGCACATAAATAATAAATATATAAATAAATAAGATATCTAAAAGAAAAGCCAATGAGATTATTTTCAATAATTGAAAGAACACATTAATTATCAAATAACCAGGAATAAGAGTAAGGATCAAAAACATTTGTAAAAAGAATTAAGAGCTAGACTTGTCCTAAAAGGTCTTCTTATAAAATTGTTCATTGGGGCTGGAGAGATAGCCTAGCAGTTAAGAGCACCGACTGCTCTTGCAGAGGACCCAGTTTCAATCCCCAGCACCCTGAGAACCGTCTATAACTCCAATTCCAGGAGAACTCCAGTTCCAGGGGAATCCGAGACCCTCTTCTTACTTCTGTGGCATTGCATGACATGGGTGCACAAACCTACATTCAGACAGTACATTCATACACATACAAAAATAAATAAAAAAAATTGTTCATGGTTTGGCAATATGGCTCAGCGGTTAAGAGCACAGCCATTTATGAGGAAGCAGTAAATACAACGAAGGAAGATGGGACAGAGAGGAGCCTCAGCTTGTTCTTCTCATTGTTTGTCACAATTCCTCAGGAATCAACAAAAGTTGAGGTTTGGAAACAGACTTGCTCACCTCTGTTTGAAGAATGGCTCTCTGAAGGGTATCCCCCCAAGGTTGGTTGAACCTCAAATTATACTGCCTTAAATTGACACTTAAACTGACAAGGATGAAGATGCATCTTGGTAGTGTCTTGATTGGAGCACATTTTTCAGTCATCTGCATTTAACATAAATATTTAATCAAAGTTGCCAAATGTGCTTTGAAGTATCAAGCAGCAGCTATTTCTCAACTCAGGTGTCTAGACTAATCAAACCTTAAGAAAAAGTGTAAAATTCATAATGATACCATCATTTTATTGAATCATTCCAGTTAAATTTGATTTCAGCTCTGAAATCACAACATTTGCCTCTCTCTGATAGAAATTCAGCTCAGGGTTATAATTTTCACTTTGATTGAAGGGTTTACAACCCGTGTGTTTGGAGCTCAATATGAACTTCCAAATTATGTGACTTCCATTTATTCCCACTTCATGTGACCTTTTCTTTAAATGGGGAATGGGCAGAGGAAACAGCTTCCCTTTTTCCTTCACCTTGCCACTTAGGTCAAACTGCTTCCTACGCTAACAGAAGAATCACATTTTTGGACATAGAGATTGTATAGATAATGCTTTCAAAACATTATTCCTCAGTATCAAGAAATGAGATTATTGGGGGTTAAACCAATTTCTCCTTATGATCAAAATTGAGATGTAGGTTAAAGAGTGGTAACATATGGAGTCTCCTTCACTCACTGCTGCCGTGTTCTTCATTTAATTCACCTGAGATCAATGAAAGTCCAACAATACTAACATGACCTTTATTCAAAGAGAAAAATCTCAGCCATGTAACTTTTATTACACTATATTGTTATAATTGCTTTATTTATTAGTTGTTCTTCTCAGCCTCTTACCATACTTAATTTCTAAATTAAATTTAATCATTGGTGTGTATGTGGAAGTAAAAATGTAGTATACACCAAGTTCGTTTCCCTATAGAGAAGAGGCTGTCTGTAGTACATGAAGATTATTAATGAAACTATCACTAGAAAAAATGTATAAATATGAGACTCCATTATTTAAAACATTACCTTGTTTGGTACATTATTTTTTAAATATGTTTTAAGAACAAATTTGATTACTCTGAGATATTCGCTGTTGAATACTGCTTTGCGCACTGTTATATTCAGATATTAAAAATGTTTATCGAGGCTGGAGAGATGGCTCAGTGGTTAAGAGCACTGACTGCTCTTGCAGAGGACCTGGGTTCCATTCTCAGGACCCACGGTGGTGGCTAAGAATCATCTTTAACTCCAGTTCCAGGGGAATCTGACCCTCTTCTGACCTACACAGCATTGCACAACATGTGTGTATCTACTTACATGCAGAGAGTACACCCATACACATAAAATAATAAATAAAAAAATAAAAAAGTTTGTCAATCTTTAGTACTAACAGATGATTAAAAAGAAGAGGTGCGTGGTTCTTGGTTAAAGGCAATGTTTTATTAAACACTCATGAAATGAAGATTGAAAGACTATCAACAATATTTGGCATCAATATTTTCCAACAGTAGAGTCCAGAAAAAAGCCCTTCTAATTATTTAGCCTGAAGATTTTCATCTCCATTCTTATTACTGTGTCCCAGCCTCCTGGGTCCTGGAACAGCATGTAGCCAAGCAGGGAGGACATCAAGTGCAGCTTACAGACACAGACAGAGAACATTCATGGACTTCTGTGAGGCAAAATGTAAGTCATACTGCATGAATTTTATGGACCTAATTTTTAGAAGTGCTATCAAAAATAATCCACCTAATCTTATTGACTTGTGAGCCAAAGACATTCTTGTTTACTGCCATTTCCGGTGCTCACAAAGACTCATACTTCATCTGTAGTCAAGCTGGGGCAGGGGCTTCAGAGATGTTTCAGCAGTTAAAGGCACCTAGTCTTGCAAGGACAAGGACTCACTTCTCAGCACTCACACCCTGGCTCAGAAAATGTGAGTAAAAGAAAGAAAGGGAAATTTAAAATGACAAGCATTTATTATTTGAAATCTGGAGTAATAACTAGGTTCTGTTGGTGTGCTACTTGGTGGTCTAAAACAAACTGGTCTGGCCATTTGTTGGAAGCCTGAGTCCTTGCCACATGGACTTGAACTTTGTAGTGCTTAAAGGTCCTCACAATATATCTAGCACTCACCTCCCTGCCCCCAATAAAAACGAGAAAGAAGTCTCAGTGTCTTATCATCCAACCACAGAGGTCATGCTCCAACACTCCCTTGTCATTGACAAAGCTCAGTTCTGTTCATAGTAGGAGGAGACTACCATAGTGTGTGATGCTCTTGAGGTGAGGATCTCCAAGGGCACTTTGGTGGTTGGTGACTGAGGGGGTCTCTCCTTCGTTTGTCTATAGAACCCCCAAATAACCCTTCCTTCCTTAGAAAATAAATGATTGAACCAAACAGTGATTCTTTGAAAAGACATCTATGTAAACAGTTGTTGTGCAGAACTGATTATTTTGGTTTAGGGCAAAGGTATAAGAGTACAGGTTTCCTTGCTTGGTGTGGTGGTTCACACCTTTAACCCCAGCATCTGGGAAGCAAAGATGTCAGCTCTGGTCTCAGATATTCATTCATTCTTTATGCCTGTTGTTAACAAGTCAGGTCCATAGAGAAGCACTGAAGATAAAATATACATTTTTGAAGCTTATAATTTTATTACATAGATTTGCACACAGGAACCTAAGTTACCAACTAGTGTTCTAATAAGAGATATGACACTTGGACAGATCTGATTAAGCCTAACAATGTCAAATGCAATTGTCTCGGCCATTATGCAGGTTTGTGGCAGGGAGAACTTGGAGTCTATGGTGGGTTCTACTCATCCTGAATCAGGAATAACTCTGAACACCAGTAGCTGGAGGAAGAAGTGGTTGAAGATGTAGAGAGGACATTAGAGAAATTTAAAGTGAAACACCAAGTTTCACCATGTGGCAGACTATAAAGAAATTTCAAAGAATCAGTATAGGAGAATGCATATGCTCTGGCCAAAGTATACATAATTTGGAAAGCAATAATGACCATTATATCTTTTTTTAAAATTTTATTTATTTCTGTATGTGTATCAATGTACTGTCTGCATGCAGGTCTGTCCACCCGTGTCGTGCAACGCCGCGGAGGTCAGAAGAGGGTGTTGGATTCCCCTGAAACTGGAGTTCTCCTGGAATTGGAGCTTCAGACGGTTCTCAGCCGCCATGTGGGTGCTGGGGATCGAACCCGGGTCCTCTGTAAGAGCGGTCGGCACTCTTAGCTGCTAGGCCATCTCTCCAGCCCCGACCATTATATCTTTAAGGTTACTGACGGAAGATGAACGTGTACTACCTTGTTGAGAGCATTCTCAGCTTGCTGCAGCAATCTCAACAGATAACAAAGTATATGGGGGTTAACTCTGGAGAAAAACTACCTCCAGCCTTGAGGGTTATAAATTTGCTTTGCCACAAAGGCCCACCTTGAATAAAGTTCCCTTTGCTTTGCTTGCATGACTATCTTAAGTTCTTCATCACTATGTGCCAGCATGAGCTTACAAGAACCATATTCTTCCACTGTATTTCTGCTTGTGGCCTGTGTGGCCGGCCCCTACTTGCCCAGGACCCTGCTCTGTGGGCTCCATCCTCACCCACTAAACTTTACTTTGGACTTACTATGGATGGCTCTAATGACATGCATCCATGCTCTTTTTGCCACAAAATGCTTGTGAGATTAATAAATGAGTTTAACACACTTGTGACATCAAAGGTTAACATAGGAAAAACTTTAATTTTCAACATTAGCAAATGGGAAATGGAAAAAAAAAGTAATATCACCACAAACCCAAACATCTATGAATAATTTAACAAAAATTTGCAAGACTGATAAACGTATTACTCCAAAATAATATGTAGGAAAAAGTAAAGATACTTAAGTTAGTGGACAGATATATCACGTCTGTGTTTGGAGTTCTCCGCATGGTAAATACATTGTCTCTTCAAGTTGGTTTATTGACTTTATTAAAATTCTACAGCATCCTTGCTTCCTGTTTCATTTTGTTTTATGGTGTTTGATGAGCTAGTTCTAAAATTAGAACAAAAATACTCAAGACAATTTACAAAAATGAAAAACAGGAGAGAGCTTGCTTTATATGACCAGTAATTAAGGCAGTCTTCAATGATATAAAGGGTAACAGGAACAACACTGCAAATCCAGACCCCTGCTTCACAGATGCAAAATTAGATTTATGCCTACATGCAGATGAGGAGGAGAGGGTAACTGTGTTAAAAAACAAAATACAAATTCCTAGCAAGGTGACCTGCCTGGGGATCAACAAGGCATTGTGCTGCCTGAGAATACAATTTCTGTATGTGGGGTTTGTGTGTGTGTGTGTGTGTGTGTGTGTGTATGGAGTGTGTGTGTGTATGGAGTATGTGTGTGTATGGAGCGTGTGTGGGTATAGAGTGTGTGTATGGAGTGTGTGTGTGTGTATGGAGTGTGTGTGTGTATGGAGTGTGTGTGTATGTGTATGGAGTGTGTGTGTATGGAGTGTGTGTGTATGGACTGTGTGTGTGTATGGAGTGTGTGTGGGTATAGAGTGTGTGTATGGAGTGTGTGTGTGTGTATGGAGTGTGTGTGTGTGTATGGAGTGTGTGTGTATGTGTATGGAGTGTGTGTGTATGGAGTGTGTGTGTGTGTACAGAGTGCGTGTGTGTATGGAGTGTGTATGTGTGTGTGTATGGAGCATGTGTGTGTATGTGGAGTGTGTGTGTGAGTGTGTGTGTTTGGAGTGTGTGTGTGTATGGAGTGTGTGCATGTGTGCGCTCTAGCCTATCCTGTCTTGCTATTTATTCAGTCTCTAATGTTGAACTGCATTCAACACATCTACTTGGAAGTGGAAGACACTGTTTCAAATCTTCGATGTTCATGAAGATACTTGCTGTAGAAATATCAAGGGTTCTTCAAAGACCCCCCCCCAAAAAGAGAAATATCAAGGGTTCCCATCAGCAGCTTTTCCATAGCGTCTATGATAACTTTTATTCCTCTAATTTTACTAGTTTTTAATAAACAGAGCAGCTCGTTCCATTTGCTTCTCAGGGCAGTGTTCCCTTCACTCTCTCCCAGGTCCACTCTGTGAGGTTGCAGGAAGTGTAATGCACATACATGTACAATGCACATACATCAAATGTGTTCATTTCCATTCATCCCAACTGCTGGCTCTTGTGCCTAAATTCTCAGAATCTTTTATGTTCTGTCTGATCTGTTTTTACTTCTGACCATCATAGCAGCTCCATAGTCTTTGATAATCACAGATTATAGTCTCTTTTTAAACATTAGGAGCATCTATGGCACTACACTATAAAGCAAATCAATTGCCATGACTTAATAACCACAGCCTCTCTCTCTCTCTCTCTCTCTCTCTCTTTCCCTTCCTCTCTCCCTCCCTCCCTCCTTCCTTCTCCCCACCATTTCTACATTGCTCTTTTATACTAAGTTTTAGTCATTGCTTTTTTCACCATGAAATAAATACTATAACTGCAGAGATCAGATTGTACACCTCCAGTATTATTCAGAAAAATTCGTATTGCTTGGTTAGACCTTGACTGAAATGTCACCTTTGCAAAAATTTTTCTTGAGGACTATATGAATCTAATACAGCATAATGTTCAACCAAGCTACAATTCACTTAACATTTTATTATCACTTCTGCCCTCCTTATAATCTGTAATTAACTTGATTATTCATGTGTCTACTCCAGTGGTTTTTGTACAGTGTTGCTTACAGACCCATCACAGACCTTCGGTGGGTTTATGAAATTAAAAATCTTTTATAATAACACTAACATGTTATTTTCCCTGGCACAATACTTAAGATGCCATCCACAAACAGAGATATGCTACATTTACACTGATTGTACAAAAGCAATTGCAGGGGAGATCAGTACAACCCACACTCATGCAGAAGCTTTGATGGGTGCTCATCAAATGCTTTGTTTTTGCACACTTGTGGCTCAAAAACATGAAGCCAGTTACACTTAGTGTCTTTTGATGAAATACAAGAACAGTTTTGCTATAGTTCAAGTCATTAATTAGTACATGGATGTTTAGCATACTTTTTTATGGAATTTGAAGTCCAACTGCAGCCCTTCTGGGGTGCACCAGAGTATGACAGATTTCTAAACAGTAGTTCACACAAAGTTGCATGAGTTAGGTCACCTTTTTCTAAGAAAACTATTGTTGATTGAATAAATGACTGAAGACATTTTATTTTCTTGAAAATAAAACAAATTTAGGCTGGAGAGATGGTTCTGCACTTAAGAGCACTGGCCGCTCTTACCGAGGATCAGGCTCAATTTCCATCACCCACCTGGTGGCTAGGAACTGCCCTTAACCTCAGTTTCAGGGGAATCTAAAGTCCTCTTCTGACCTCCTCAGCATTGCACGACACAGGTGCACTCACATACATGTAGGCAATACACTCATACACATAAAATAAAAATAATAAAATATTTAAAAGAAAATAAATTGAGCCTGGTACACTGCTTGTGGTATTCTCTGGACAGTAAAATTAAAGCTCTGAGACAAAAATAAGACTTGTAGAATTTATACCTACCATCATTGACTGTTGATAATATTTAGTGTTATGTTAGTAAGTATGATTAAAAAATATATATGGTCATCAAATGTATCAAATTTGAAGGACTCTGGGCTGTAAAGGTGCTCAGCCCTTAAGAGCACTGACTGCTTTTGGAGAAGCAGTTCAGTTCCCAGCACACACAAGGTGGTTTACAAATGTCCATAGACAGTTCTAGTTTTGGGGTATTTGACACTCTCTTCTGGTCTTCATGTCACCAGACATGCACATGTACATACATATAAAGGCAAACACTCATCCATATGAAAAAAATGATCCCTCATTAATTAGTATTTTTTGCTATTTTTTTCTTATTGATAATGCATTATTTAAGAGAATCATGACTGCAGAGGATGTATTTTCTTTTCTGTTTTCTTTTCTTCTTTTTTGTTTTTTGAGACAGGGGCTCTCTTTAGTCCCAGCTGGCCTGGAGCTCGCTCTGTAGACCAGGCTGGCCTTGAACTCACAGAGATCCGCCTGCCTCTGCCTCCAGAGTGCTGGGATTAAAGGAGTGTACCACCACACACGGCAAGATAATTTAAGAGAATCATAACTGCAGAGGATGTATTTTCAAAGGGTAACAGGGCTGATGAGATTCTCAGTCATTAAGAGCACTTGCTACTCTTTCAGAGGATCAAATTGGGCTCCTAACACCCACATAAGACAGTTCAGAACAACTATAGCTTCAGCTCCAAGTAGTCTATGTTCTCTTCTGCTTGTAACAGATATCTGCCCTGCCCTTATGTGCACATACACACACACACATAGAAACACTCTATATTTATTTTACATATATAATAAAATATAATAAAGAAAATAAATATTTGCAAGAGGAAACACTAACAAACGGAAGTCTGAAAAGACTCACCAGCAAGAGAGAATGGAAAGAACCTCAGTGGGATGCCAGGCTCCACATCGCAATGAAGCTTTATGAATTTACTACTTATCTTAACAAATGAGAATACCTGGGGCTGGAGAGATAGCCTAGCGGTTAAGAACACCAATTGCTCTTGCAGAGGACCCAGGTTCGATCTCCAGCACCCACAAGGCGGCTGAGAACCGTCTGTAACTCCAACTCCAGGAGAACTCCAGTTCCAGGGGAATCAGACACCCTCTTCTGACCTCCGCGGCATTGCACGACATGGGTGCACAGACCTGCATGCAGACAGTACATTCATACACATAGAAAAATAAAAAAAAAAAAAAAAAAAAAAAAAAATGAGAATATCTGAGAGGCTACTGAAATACCCTCACCTTATCCAGGGAAGACTTTCTTCAGTTATTCCATCAAAAACAATATGTCATAGCTCATTAGTAGATGCAAATAAGAGAATGCAATTACCTTCTATGACAGAAAACATAGAAAGTTAATGAAGACATGTTAAATAGTGCAGTGCTTCCAATGCATTCGTCTTATTACAGAAAATAAAATTATTAAGTTGCTGGTTTTGGACAGGGTCTCTTGAATCCTGGCTAGCCTTGAACTCCAAATGTTACTGCAACTGGTATTGAACTCCAATCATGTTCTGTTTCTCAGTTTCTAGGTTGAAGAGCCTGTGCCACAATGCTCAGCTCTGAAAAGTTATTTTTATAACATGTAATAAGTTTACTATTTATAAATTATATTTTTAAGTAACTTAGCATTAATTCTCCTACAGTAAATATCAGTGGATACAGCTCACATGAACAAAAACCCCCTTTGGGATTCTCTATTTTTATGAGTACATAGGGGCCTCACACTCAATAGTTGGAACAGTGCTCACAGACCAATTTGCTTATTTTTTGTTCTCCATACTAGAGGGCAGGGTTCAAGGAAACAGGGCCCTGGATGGCATCACTGGTCTTCTGGGCCACAGCAGTGATTGGCAAATAGCACTGACAGGCTTTTCCTAGGATGACCCTGATTGCAAACCACATTGGGATTTATCAAGTGCTGTGAAGCACAGACTGAAGCTGAGTGGCTTCTCTTTAGTTGTCAGCTAGGTACCAGGTACCAGAGCTTGACTCTATCTACTCTGGGCCAATTAGGACCCAATAGAGCGTTCCAAAGACCTGACAGGTGAGGAGATGACATTTTAATGCTGTATAAATAATGTTTCTTAATATATAAATACTTTATAAATCTCCAGTGATTATACTGGTGGTCATGGAGGCATTTTTAAGAGACAGATATAGGTAGCACTTGCATATTTATCCTGGCAATATACTTTCCTTTCTGTGTATTTTCAATCACATATATAATATATAATATATATTATATATGTATATTTTGTAGATTTTTAGTCACATATATGTTTTTAAACATATATTTATATTTTGTATATTTTGTAGATTTTTTAATGTATATTTTGTAGATTTTAAAATACATATATATTATTGAGTGTTTGTATAACTCATACACTAGTTCCCAATCAAACCCAATCCCCCCATGCATCAGAACTCATGCATTACAACATCCAAGCTAAACCCTATCCAGCCAAGCTTCTAAACCCAGATGTCCTTCTGTGCATGTAGATTCCTCTGGAGTCTTGTCAGCATATCTAGGAATCCTAGGCAAGGTATACTCTTCTTCATCCAACAGTACTCAGTGACTTGCAATTCTCAGTCAGGGGTCAGTCCCCATCCATTTCTCTTGCTGCGATTTGTGACTTCCCAGTTGGCATGGGTCTCATGCCTGATCCCTATGTTACCACAGGTTTACATGTGAAAGCTGACAGTCAGTTGTCAGCCCCTGCTTCTCTACGTTCATGCATCAGATCTGGCTCTAACAATCTTTCCTCCCTCTCTTCTGCAATGATCCCTGAGCCATGGGTAGGGGATGTTTAATACAGGGATCCCATCCAGGTATACACACTCTGGGTGTTCCCATGCTTTGAAGCTTGACTGGTTGTGGCCTTCTGCTTGCATCACACTCTATTGTGTAAGGAAGTTTTACTAGTGAGAATTGAGGGGCACACTCACTTACTTTAAGGACTTTTATAGTAAGAACTGCCATTTCTCAAGTGAAACTTCACTTGAGCTAAGGTATAGATTGCCTTTGTATTTTGCTTTCAACTGTACTCTGTCATAGTGTTGTAAGCATAATTAGTTGCAATTTGATTTAGGATCTGCAGGCAGGAAGCATGAAATGTAATTTCCATGTAGTTATGTTTAACAGTATGTCTTAGTGAAATGGTTTATCATACAATCCCAGAGGGGATGTAACTTGGGGATAGGATTCTACTACTTCACACAGAGAGGAAGCCAAGCAATTACTGTAAATGTTAACAAGACTTGAACTCACACTAAACCTTAAGGAAATAATGATCACAGCAGGTATCCTGGTATATACTACCTATAAGACACTAGTTTCCACACATAAGTTTCCAAAACACCTGTGTTATTCTCATGAGCATAACTTAGAATAACACTATATTAGAAATAAAACTTACTTACCTTTAGCTTATAGTTAGTGGCACCTTAAAAGCTGTAACTTAGCATAGAATCTTCAAAAGAATATAATGGCTTCCCAAATTGTGGCATGTGTTTACTGAAGTTGTAGAGAAGTGCTCTTTTTTATTGAAGTTTTGTGTGTTTCATATAACATTTCTTAATCAAATTTAGACCCAATTCTCCTTCCTTGCCCCTCCCTGTCAGAGCTAATATATTCTGTCATACATGTCTTTCATCTTTTCCTCAGTCTTTTCAATTTTTTTTTTTTTTGATGCTGAAGTTTACTGATTTGGGCTTACGTTTACTGTTTCAGTCAGATCTTTAACCCAATCTTTTTTGTTGTTGTTCCTTCTCATTTATATTGTTCCAAAATATGTCTATTTGGAGGCCCCTGATATACCAAAAGTATGACATCCGAAAATAAACTTTAGGTTAATTCCAAAACACATTTATGGTTTTGCATTTTGATAGTAGGTTTGTATGCAGATGAAGAAACAATGTTGTTTTATATTCTTACAATACAAAGCAAGTTGATGAGAAACATCAGGTATTATATTTACTAAAAATCAAAGAAATAAAAAGGAATTATTCAGTTTGCTTCTAAAGAGAGATTTGATGCTAGCTTCCACAAACAAGGGACACTATATGTCATTTGTTTTTTTGGAACTGTGTTACTTCACTTAGCATAATGGCTTCTAGTTCCATCCATTTACCTAAAAAGCTCATGATATTATCTTTATTTTCTTACATTTTTATTTATTATTTTATGTGTATGAGTGTATTGTTTGCATGTAAGTAGGTGCACCATATCCTGCAGAGCTGTGGAGGTCAGAAGAGTGTGTTGGATTTCCCTGAAACTTGAGCCAAAGATGGTTCTTAGCTGCCATGTGGGTGCTGGGAATTGAACCCAGGTCCTCTGCAAGAGCAGCCCGTGCTCTTACCTGCTGAGCCATCTCTCCAACTCCAATGTTATCTTTCTTTACCACGGTATAGAATTATATTGTGTAAAAAATATAAAAAAAGAATTATGCTGTGTAGATGTACCACATTTTCTTTATCCACTTGTCAGTTGAGGGACATGGGTGGTTCTAGGTCTTTGCTATTGTGAATAGAGCTGCAATAAACATAGATGTACATGTATCCCTTGATAGGATGAGTCTTGTGGGTATATACCCAGGAGTGGTATGACTGGGTCAGGTGGTAGGCTCTAGAAACCATCAACAGGTTCAGTAAAGTGGCGGGATACAAAATTAACTTAGCCTTTGCAACTGGAGAAGGAATGCAAGGAGACTTTTCTACTCACAATAGCCTCCAAAAAAGGTAAAATATCTAGGAACAAACTTGACCAAAGACACTATAAATTTCTACAATGAGAATCTTATTTTATTATTATTATTATTATTATTATTATTATTATTATTTTGTTCCTTTCGAGACAGGGTCTCCCTGTAGCCCCAGCTGTCCTGGAACTCGCTCTGTAGACCAGGCTGGCCTTGAACTCACAAAGATCCACCTGCCTCTGCCTCCTGGGTGCTAGGATTAAAGGCCTGCACCACCACGCCCAGCTTACAATGAGAATTTTAAATCCCTCAAGAAGGAGATTGAGTAAGATACTAGAAGATGGAAAGACCTCTCATGCTCATGGATTGGAAGACTTAATATAGTAAAAATGACCATCCTGCTCAAAGTAATATACAGATTCAAAATGATCCCAGTTAAAATCCCCATGAGCTTCTTCATAGACCTAGGAAAAAAAATCCTAAAGTTCATATAGGGAAAAAAAACCAAGATAGCCAAAGCAAAAAGAGCAATGCAGGGGGGATTACCGTACCAGACTTCACACTACATTACAGGGTTATAGTCATGAAAACAGCCTGGTACTGGCACAAAAACAGAAACCTGAAACCCCGAAAATGATAGAAGAAAATATTGGTAGTATCCTTTAAGACATAGGCATAGGAAAAGATGGTCTAAATTAGACAGCAACTGCACCAAAAATAAGGCCAACAATAGACAAATCGTACATTATTAAACTCAAGTGCTTCTGTCCAGTGAAAGAAACCATCAAAGAAGTGAAGAGAAAACACACAGAGTGGATGGAAATCTTCACCAGTGTTTTATCTGAACAAAGCATTAAGCATCAGGAGTATATAACTACTCAAAAAAAAGGGAAGCAAAACATATGACCACTCAAAAGATGGAGTCAGGCTGAACAAAGGACGCCCATAACGTCGCATGGCCAGTATGATCAAGGAGGGTTATTCCTGCGAAAACTTGGCCATGAAAGGAAACAGGCAGAATTGACAGGATCCAAGTCACAGCTCCGAGAGCGTGGATGTTTTACCTCTCTCCCTGTTGCCCTTTTCTAAGCTAGGAAATACCTGCGGAAGGAAGGTAGGGGGGGCCGTGTAGAATGTAAGTGCTGCGATTGGGGTGGAATGTGAAACTACAGCTGTTGTCTGGACACTCATTGATAACTTGATTGCACAAACAACCTGTCACCCCCACTGGATGGTGGGGCTGTAGGTGTTTGGGCACAAACAGCCTGCAGATGTGTATTGCATGAAGGATGCTTGTACTATGGATATACTTATCTAAAATTATAATTAAAAAAAAAAAAAACTGGAGAAGATGGGACATTATGGCTTGCATGATCTGGGATGGTTGGTGGGACGGGGGGGAGGGAAAGGGAATAGCTTAAAACTTTATTTGGAAAAAATGTATGAAATGCACAAAGATCAATAATAAAACTTAATTTAATACGAAAAAAAATGAATATTTAGGATTTTTCCCCATATCAAGGCAAAGAAACTCATGGGTATTTAATTGGGGATTGCATGAATCTAAATTAATTTTAGAAGAATGGCCCATTTGTTCATTATTTAATTTTCTAATCTAGAGCATGGGAGTTGTCCATATTTGCATGTATGTTAATTAATCGTCAGGGTTTACATAATTTATTGTAGAGACTTTTCTCTTTGGTTAGGTTTGTTCCCAGCTATTTATTTTTTTATTTCTATTTTTTGTTATTTATTGTTTTATTTCAACAGACACTGTTTTCGCAGTGAACAAGAATTATAACCATTGTGTGTCATTAAAAAAAAAAAAAAAAGAGCTGAACAAAGACTTCACAAGTGAAGTAAAGTTGGCTGAGAAATATCTTAAAAAGTGTTCAGCATTGCGTTTGTCATGACATTGTGTCTGACCACAGTATTTATTTTATGGAAGTGCTTCTTAGTATTTCTTATACAAGACTGCTTGAGCTTTTGTCCAAGACTTTTCTAAAGTATTACACAGTAGTTAAAAGTTAAAAGTGTCAGGCTGGTGTAACTTAGCCTTTCTGGATGCTTAATGACCAAACTTAATGCCCATACCAATTTGGCTGAGGTTCTTAAGGGATAACTTTGTTCCTTGCCCTCAGAGGTCAACTAAGTCCTAGGGGACTATGTATGGGGCCATCTCTTGAAATATCTTGCAAATGTGAGTCACCAGTCTTCCTGTGCAGGGAGGTCCTGGAGATCCACTAATGGGACTTCAGCCAGTGTCCAGTCTATAAAGAGGAAAGTCTGCTCATGCTTTAACAAAGGATGCCTGGTATAGCAGGACCTGACTTTTTCCTTGAGTGGATGGAACTAGTAAATGAAAAGCTGAAAGGAGCCAGCCTCCCCCTGCCCCCCAAACCTGAGTGAACCTTGAGGACCAGATCCTCAACTGACATTGATAAAACAAAAACCTTGGTAATCTGGGATAACCTTGTGGCCTTAAGCATCCAAAAGGAAACTATAACCATAAATAAATAAATAAATAGTAAGGCCTCAGAAATTGTACTTCAGGTATAAAATTTGAGATTTTAGTAAAAAGATAACAAAAAAGAAAGAACACAGTTGTTTTGCCTGTCTTACTGGCAAGTGCAGCTACCCTGTGGCTGCCACTGCTTTTGCCATCCTTCAAAGACATGATACATGGGTTTTCAAACTTCCAGTATGGACTGAAGACTCACATTCCTCCAAGAATCCTCCAAACCTTCAGTGCCAGATGGGGACTGCTGAGACATCCAACTTGTGGACTGATCTACTACTGGGGTTTCATCCTCTTCAGAATATATACTGCCATTGTTGGACTACCCAGGCTGTATCATGGAGACCAGTACAGGAAGATCAAGATAGGAAGTGGTGTTTACTGGACCTCATTTGGTGACCATGGGATGGGAAAATCCCAGTGTGGAGCACAAGGGCAGAACTGATGGTGGTTTGGGCTTGCCAAGGAGGATCCTTCAAACATGACATCTTTTAGCCTAATCAAGAAAAAAAATCATAAGCTGAAGATGCTAAAACCTATGATATATGTGGTATGTCTATGTGCATATTTTGGAGCGATGCATATTGGAAGGAATAACAACAACATCAACAACAAAAAGACTGGGTCAAAGAACTAACTGAAATGGTGAAATTTTGCTTGAAACAGTAAACTTCTGCACTGAGAACTTTGAGAGAGACTGAGAAAAAGATTAAAAACATGTGTGGCAGAATGCATGAGTTCTGGTGGGGTGGGGGGGTAGGGACGGGGCCACAGGTCTAGATTTGATTTGAAATTTTGTATGAAATGCACAAAGCTTCAATGAAAAATTGGCTTTGAAAAAAAAGTGTTTAACATTGCTAATAATTAAGGAAATGCCAATTAAAACCACTCTAAGATTTCATCTTATTCCATTAAGACTGACTGTGATCAGGAAAACAAAGGATACCAAATGCTGGAGAGGTTGTGGGGAAAGGGGAACACTCAACCACTGCTGGTGGGAATACAAGCTCTTGCAACCCCTATGGAAAGCAGTGTGGAGACCTCTTAAGCTGTGTTCTTTCTTTGGTGTGCTTTTAATCTGAAATGTAGATTTTCAACTACATACTCAGAACTGAGGTAAATGCCAGTTTAAGGTTGCTAAGTATAAGCATTATAGTTTATGGCATTTTGAGCTTTATAGACACCCATAAAGTCACCACAATTCCATTTATAACTTATGCTCCAATTGGAGAGACACATAAGAAAACCAAGAGAACGTCTTACCAGAGCAGAAATATTTAAGTGAGAATCTTTGCAGAAAACAGTGTTTATACATCATGCTGGGCTTTCAACAAAAATTGTTAAAAGAAAAATGTACAGTTTTTTAAATTTATTATTTTTATGTGTATGAGTGTACTGTCTACATGTAGGTTGGTGCACCCATATCATGCAATGTTGTGGAGGTCAGAAGAGGGTGTCGGATTCCCCTGGAACTGGAGTTAAAGACTGTTCTTAGCCACCATGTGGGTGCTGGGAATTGAACCTGGGTCCTCTGCAAGAACAGTCGGTGCTCGGTGCTCTTAACCTCTGAGCCATCTCTCCAGCCCTCCAAAATGTACAGTTTGAAGAGGCAAACATCGCAGACTAAGGTGTCTGGATGTTATAATTGTAAAATCAGAAATATGAAGCTGCTTTAAGTGAATATCAGAGAGCATCAAAGAACAGATAGGCAGTGCAAACACAAATATTTTAAAGAAATAAAGCAAATCCTAGAATCAAATACTGTAACGAAAGTGCAACATGACTTGGATGGATGAATGGTCCATCTGTGGGGGCTCCCTAGGCTGCTGGCACCAGGAGGGGCTGTGGGCTTTCAACAAGTGAGGGCAACATGAAAGGGGGCATGGGAAGAAGGCAAGGGTTAGAAGATGGAGAGGAGAGCCATGGGATGCCATCTTTGGGGCATGACATGGGTGCTGCTCAGTAGCTGTGGCTATCTGCAGAAGGCTTGCACAAAACCACACCCTTCAACACTGCATCATGGAGGAATGAGGCCCCCAAATCCCAGCCAAGAACCCAGTTGCTAGGGTCAGGGGGCACATTCCATACTGGCATAGCTGCTAGTAAATTGTCCTTGACCAAATAAAGAGCCCTCAACCATAATCTACAGGCAACCTTAATCAAGTTCAGTGCCACACACACACTAAAGTCATGAGAGAAGGAGGGAGAATTCCCGGGAAGAAGAGGAAGGATGTAAGATGTAAGAGGGGGCACCAGGGAGACCTTATATGTGTGTGGAATTGCGGAGGAATAAAAAAACCTAATAGAACCCAGATAACAACTCACTCTTATAAGACTGGCTGAGATCGAGAAAACAAAAGACACAAATGCTGGAGAGGTTGTGGGGAAAGGGGAACACTCATCCATTGCTGGTGGGAATGTAAACTTGTACAACCACTATGGAAAACAGTGTGGAAAACCCTTAAAATCTCAAAATGAGCCTACCACCTGACCCAGCCATACCAATCCTGGGTACATACCCACAAGACTCATACTACTGCAAAGATACATGCACATCCATGTTTATTGCAGGTCTCTTCACAATAGCAAAGAGCTGGAACCAACCGAAATGCCCCTCAACTGATGAATGGATGACAAAAATGTGGTACATCTACACAATGCAGTTCTATGCACCAGTAAAGAAAGATGACATCATGAACTTTGCAGGTAAATGGATGGAACTAGAAGCCAATATGTTAAGTGAATTAACACAGTACCACAAAAACAAGTGGAGAATGGTTTCTCGCATTTGTGGATGCTAGCACTAAATCCCCCAATTGAAAGGCAAGCTGAGCAGTGTTATTGTTATATTTCTATCTGAAAGCAACTGAGATGTGATAATGTGAATCCCTTAGCAGGCTCTAGAATTAACTTACCACTTGTTTTCAGACATTGTAATTGCCATATATGGGTAGACAGTATATATGCATATTTTAGAGTAATATAAAATTAAAATGAAAAAATGTGAATTCCTTAAACATATTTTGGAATTAACATACCGTTTATTTTTGGAGGTCATAATTTTGGTATATGTTTGACGTTTATATAGACATATTTTGGAGCAATACAAATTGGAGGGAACAACAAGATAAGGACTGGGTCAAAGAACAAACTGAAATCGCTAAATCCTGCCCCAAACTATAAACATCTGCAGAGAAAAAAACTTTAAAAAGAAGGAGAAAAAAGATGCAAGACATGGATGGCAGAATGCATGAACTGGGGTGCGGTGCGGGGCATGGAAAGGGGAATGTGCATAAATTGGACTGAAAAATGATTTATGAAATACACAAAACACCGGTAAAAGTATTTTATTAAAAAAAGTAATAGAAGTTAGAACCAGTGGGGACATTTCTTCCAGGCCATTATGGGCATTGGGATTGGTGGCTTTAGGAAGACTCTCTCTCTCCTTCTCCCTCTCTCTCTCTCCCTCTCTCTCCCTCTCCCTCTCTCTATCCCTCTCTCTCCCTCTCCCTCTCTCTCTCCCTCTCTGTCTCTTTCTCTCTCTCCACACTGCTTCTCTTGCCCTATCTCTTTCTCTCTCTATCTCCCTCTCTTTGCTCTGCCTTCCTCCCTCTTCCTCTCTCCCTCCATTTCTCTCCTTTCTTTCTTTTCTTCTCCCTCTCCCTCTTCCCCTATGATTTCCTCCCTCTCCCTCTTGCTCTGTCTTCCTTCTCCCTCCTCCCTCTCTTTTCCTCTCTCGCCATCTGTCTCTCTGCTTCTCTCTGTCTCCCTCTGGTTTTCTCTTTCCCTCCCTCTTTCCCTTCCCTCCTTCTCTCCTTCTTCCCTTGTTTGAGATGCACCTCTCAGTGAACATGCACTTCTCCCATGACTTCCATGATATATTGCCCTCATCATGGGCCCAAAACACTGGGATTCCCCAGTTTTAAACTTGAAACTTCCATGCTGTGAGCTAAAATAAACTTCGGTTTCTTCCATAAGTAGCTTTTTTAGGTATTTCTTTGTCCTATCTCAAAGACAACTAATATATTGTGCTTGGATATGACTGACAAATTTCAGTTTGAACATATGCTAGTAAACTTTTAATTTTTATATGCTTATATTGAGATGAAATTCATATAAAATTATCCATTGTAGCCTGGGGTTTTGTGGGACAACAATCCTAGACTCAGAGGCATCTTGTGTACATGCAGGTTCCAATCTGCTTAGCACACCAGGTGGAGCAACAGATGCAGGGCATGCTCTGTTTTTGGCTGACACTTGTTCAGAAGTCTCTAGTGGACTTGCTTGTCAGCACACCCCTTTTCTAAATACTCCTTGGGAGCTGGGGTGACATATGATGTTTATGGAGGTCTAAGATTGGCCACTGGGAGGTGATGATATGCGATGAAGAGGCTGCCCATCCCAGACAGTTATAAGCTGCTTTTTGTATAGAATAAACAGATTTGCACCTTCTGATGTGGTCCCTCTGATGTTACTGGAGTAACCCTGCACCATACCCTCTTCAGCCTGTTCAACTGTAGGGTCATCCACACTGCAGGTTTCAGCTTAGTGGGAGGTACTAGAACCATCCAGTGTGTCCTTCCTGTCTGGCTTCTTTCACGTGTATTCATGTTGTAGCATAAAATAGTAAATTATGCTTTCATTCTTTTTACCCAACTAGGAGATGACCACAGAGCATCAACAGCATTGTTTACTTTTCATTCACTCTTTTTGTCTTTCTCTGGATGTGTTGTATGTATGTACATGTGTGTGAAGCTAATTTCTTCCTTGGTTTCTGGTATGTTCTGTTGTTTTTCTTTATGTGTAATTGATGGTGAGAGTGTAAATCTCTGAGTAAGCTCCAGGGGTTCAGAATGACTGTTTGTTTTGAACTACAGAGACATCCAGGAGAGATTGAGACATGGGGAGTATTTGTCTGAGTGGACCCCTCAGTCTAGCTGTGTGAGGTTTCTATTTGTGAGTTTATTACAATGAAGTGATTTACAAACAAATAAAACTCCTAGAAACAATTAACAGTTTCAGTAAAGTGGTGGGCTAAAAAATTAACATAGAAAAATCAGTAGCCTTTCTTTATACTAATGACAAGCAATTGGAGAAAGAATAAAAGGAGACTTTCCCATTCACAATAGCCTCAAAAAATATCTAGGAACAAACCTGACCAAAGACACTAAAATTCCCTACAACAAAAAATTTTAATCCCTGAAGGAGGAGATTGAAAAAGACACCAGAAGATGGAAGAACCTCCCATGCTCAAGGATTGGAAGAATTAATATAGTAAAATGACCATCCTACCCAAAGTAATTTAAAGATTCGATACAATCCCAATTTAAAATACTATGAGCTTCTTCACAGACCTAGAAAGAAAACATCCTAAATTTCATATGGAAAAACAAAAGACCCTGGATAGCCAGAGCAACCCTGAGCAAAAAGAACAATGCAGGGGGGATTACTATACCAGAGTTCAGACTATATTACAGGGCCATAGTCATAAAAAGAGTCTGGTATTGGCACCAAAACATATCCATAGATCAATGGAACAAAATTGAAGATCCTAGCCTGAGAACATGCAATTTCAGACCCCTCATATTTGATAAAGGAGCCAAGAGGATTCAGTGGAGGAAAGACAGCATCTTCTGCAAGTGGTGTTGGCAAAATTGGATCGCCACTTGTAGAGGAATAAAATTAACCTCCCCACCTTTTACTTTGTACAAACATCAACTCCAAATGGATCAAAGACCTCAGTGTGAAATGCAAAGCTCTGAAAATGGTAGAAGAAAACGTTGCCAGTAAATTACAAGACAGGCATAAGAAAAGACTTTCTTTTACCTCTCATCCACCTGTGCCCCTTTTCTAAGCCTAGGGAACAACCTGCGGAAGAGGGGGCGTGGTAGAATGTAAGGGCTGCGATTGGGGTGAATGGTGAAACTACAGCAATGTAGTCTGGACACTCATTTGATCAACTTGATTGAACAAACAACCTGTCAACCCCCACTGGATGGTGGGGCTGTAGGTGTTTGGGCACAACAGCCTGCAGATAGGTTTTGCATGAAGGATGCTTGTACTCATGGATTATCACTTATAGCTAAAAATGAAAAAAAAAAACTGAGAGAAAGATGCAGGACAGTTATGGCGGAATGCATGATCTGGGATGGGGTGGGGGGGGAGGGAAAGGGAAATAAGCCTGAACTGAATTGGAAAAAATGTATGAAATGCACAAAACATCAATAAAAATTAATTTAAAAAAAAAAAAGAAAAGACTTTCTAAATCAGACAGCAGCTGCACAGGAAATAAAGTCAACAATTGACAAGTGGGACCTTATTAAACTCAAAAGCTTCTGTACAGTGAAATAAACAATCAAAGAAGTGAAGTTTAGAAAACCCACAAACTGGGAGGAACCTTCACTAGTGATACATCTGATAGAGCATTAACATCCCGAATATATAAACTACTCAGAAAACAACAGAGCAAGAAAATAAATGACCCACTCAAAAGATGGGATAAAGAGATGAACAGCAACTTCACGAATGAAGAAGATGGTCAAGAAACTTAAAAAGTGCTCAACGTCACTAATAATTAAGGAAATGCAAATTAAAACCACTTTAAGATTTCATCTTACTCTGGTAAGACTGGCTATGATCTAGAAAACAAAGGATACCAAATGCTACAGAGATTTTGGGGAAAGGGGGACACTCATCCACTACTGGTGGGAATGCAAACTTGTGCAAATCCTGTAGAGTGTGGAGAACTCTTAAAAGACTCAAAATGAGCCTACCACCTGATCCAGGTATACGACGACTCCTGGGTATATACCCACAAGACTCATCCTATTGCAGAGATACATGCAAAACCATGTTTATTAAAGCTCTCTTCACAATTAGCAAAGCAGCCCAAGTGTCCCTCAACAAATGAGTGGATAAAGAAAATGTGGTACATCTACACAGTAGAATTCTATGCAGTGGTAAAGAAAGACGACATCATGAGCTCTGCAGGTAAATGGAGCTAGAAGCCATTATGATAAGTGAAGCAACACAGTCCCAGAAAAACAAAGGACATATGGTGTCCCTCATTTGTGGATCCTAGCACCAAATCTGTATTTGTAAGGCAAACAGAATAGTTTTTTTCTAGTAAATTTAATACCTGATGTTACTCATCAACAATATTTTTCTTTATCTGCATACAACTCTACTGTTAATATGTGAATCCCTAAACATTTTTTCCTAAACATGTTTTGCAATTAACCTATTCAGATGTCATAATTTTAAAATGTGTGTAGCATGCGTTTATGCATATTTTGGAGCAATACAAATTGGAGGGAACATCAACAACAACAACAAGAAAGACTGGGTCAAAGAACTGACCGAAACAGTAAACACTTGCTTTGAAAAAAATTTAAAAAGACTGAGAAAAAGATCCAAGACATATATGGCAGAATGCATGAACTCTGGAGAGGTGGGGGGCAAGGAAGGGGGAATGGATATAAATTTGACTAAGAAATGGTGTATGAAATGCACAAAACTTCAATAAAAAAATAAAGGATGAGGGATGATGTCACTATCCAGGGCTGGAGGTAAGACGTCAGCCCCTATTCTTCCCAAGAGAAGTCATACAGCTGCGAAGGCTACAAAGCCGAATGGATTGGCAGATGGTTCAGTGGGTAATGTGAGGACATGGGTTGCTATATTCCCACCACTGACTTAGGAAGCTGGGGAGGGTAGTCCATACTGCCTGGTAGAGACAGGTGAATCCCAGAGCCAGCTTGTCTAACCAGTGAGCCTAGGGATCATTGAAGGACTGCCTTAAAAAATAAGATAGAAAGTGATCGAGTAAAAGGTTCTGAAATTGAAAATTAAAGGGAAAATGACTGATAACTGGAATAAGGTGTCAAAGAATTGTGAGGACAATATAAAAGCGTAAAGTATATGCAGTGGGAAGATAGAAAGCCATCTCCAAATTAATGTCAGACATAAATGTCTAGTTTACAGAGATACACACAGCAAGTTGAGAGATTCCCGATAGAAATCCCAAGGTGCCAACCAGTGTTTCCAGCAGAGCAGATCTGAATGGGGAAAGTGGTTAAATCAGAGTAGAAAATGTTTACTTAGAGAGACTCAAACATAAGAATTTCACATGATTTCTTTCCAGAAGCCTAAAGAAATGCAGGAAGAGATAAAGCAGCATGTGAGGGGAGGAGACATGAAAACAGCAATGTGGAATTCTGCACCTCATAATGTAATCATTCTAGACTTAAAGAGAAAGAAGGTCTATTTCTGATGAAGAAAATTTCAGAGACCAGTGACCTGGTCTTGAAAGAAATGCTAAAAATAAAAGATTTCAAAGGAAAGGAATTGATGTTTGTCCAAAATTTAGATAAAGTGTGGCTGCAGGGATGGCTCAGCTGTCATAAGAGCTGCTCTACAGATGACCCAGGTTTGGTTCCCAGGACCCACCTGGTGGCTAACAACTGTCCATAACTCCAGTTTCATGGGATCTGATGTCCTCATGCCCTCTTCTGGCTTCTGTGGGCATTGCATGACATGGGTGCACTTACATATATGCAGGCAGAACATTTACATAGATAAAAATTAAAGTACTAACTAAATAAAATATTTTTTAAAAAGATAGAGGAAGTGATGAAAAAGCCATTGGTTGAAATGCACGCTTCTCTCAGAAGTCCCTGAGGTGCAGGGTGTTTTCCTTTCCTATTCTGTATGTTTCTATGCTCTGTCTATGCATCTGGTTTGTGATTGCTAGTTGTCACGAAGCTTATATATTTTGTTCATTAAAATTAGAAAAGTATTGCTTGGATATCTCAGATGATGATTCTATCCTTAGCCAATACCTCTAATATCTCCTCTTAAAATGTTCAGCTGTTCTTCCCATTAATATTTCCCTTATGTCTTTTAACTTCCCTTTTATTTTTACACTTATTTAATTTATATATTATAATAATGTGTGTGTGTGTATGCACGTGTGTGTATTTGAGACAGGGTCTCATGTAGCCCTAACTTGCTCAAGGGCAGCTGTATGGGTAATGATGGCCTTGAACAAATGGCAAAGCATCTTTCAGCTGACCCGAATCGAAAGGTGAATTTACAGCAAGTTTTATTGTATTTTTTAGGGTGGGGAATAGGATCTGATGATGTAGGCTTGACTGGCATGGAACTCGAGCTCACTACGTAGACCATGCCAGCATTTCTCCTGACTTTAACTCCTGAGTGCTGGCATTAAAGGTATGCAGCACCTCTCCAGACTGTGTTTGAACTCTTGACAGTCCTATATCTACCTACCAAGTGGTGGGAGCACAGACTTGTACCATCTGTCATGCCCAGCTGAACAACTTGTATATTTGTGTTTATCTTCTGTACTGCAAATAATTTCTTCAAGTGCATCTTCCAGTTCAGCAGGGCTTTCCTGAGTTTTATTTTTTCTTTTATGTGAAAATTCTATATTGTATTTCTGCTACTTTAATTTTCTAATTGATTTTTTATTTTCAATAAAAATCGCACTCCTGGGCTGGGGATATATTTGGCAGAGTGCCACACTGCACAAATGAGGTGTGGCAGTACACAGCTGGAACCACATGCCTCAGAAGGTGGAGACATGAAGATCAGGGACTCAAAGTTCTTCTCAGCTACATAGAAAATTTGAGGCCAGCCTAGACTACATGAGAGCCTGCCTCAAATAACAACAAACATTTCACTTTTATTTTTTTTAAAATCAAGGAAACTTAATGCATGTTATGCAATCAATTTGAATATCTGAAGACTGTTCATTATGAGAGGAAGAACTCAGTTCAGTGGGAACAGAGTGTCCCCTCAGGATGCATCCATGGAAGGTCTTCACAAAGATTTGCACAGACTAGTAAAATTATTTGGAACAGTTATTCATCATTCTGAGGCTTAATTTTATTGTCTATAAAAGGTAATATTAATTCACATTTCCAAAAATAGTTAGAAATTCTGGATTCAGTATGTAGACAAAACATGAAATGGAAGATAGAGTTGACTAAAGGAGATATGAGGAAAATGAATCAATAATTTGTAGAAAGATCATTTCAAGCAACAGCAATGACGAGCTCCTGTAAAAGATTCATATTTTCCCAAGAATGACTCTGCTGCCTCCATAGACCTCTTGAAAAGAAAATTTTACTGTAAATCTCTGAGTGGTGGTAGAATACAATTAAATTGGGCATAACTAATGACTGCAGAAGATATTAAACTGATATTCTTTTAGAAGAATCAATATGTCAAAATTATTCTTTATTAGGACATGAGACCATGTGTAAATTTTGGTGGGGAAAATGTAGGACATGTGGAGTCACACAGGGCTGTGGTTGATGTCAGCCCTGAGTTGAAAGGTAGTTCTTCCAGATGGGTGTGCAGAAGAGGTTCCTGGTAAGTTGGTAGTGTCTGCCTCAGGCATGGAAGAAGGAATATGCCTCCCTAATAATGGGGAGCACTGTGGCCTATTTCCCATTCTACTGTTAAGCCTTTGGAGGTAGAGGGTAAATAGCACATACCTAGAGGAAACCACACTAACTAATCATGTGGAGGATTGCCAACTTTCTAATCAAGCAGTGATTATCAAATATAAAAAGCTCCTAAAATTCTTCACCAAAGAAATGGCCCACTTAAGTGGCTTTAGAATTATTTTTTGCCAAATATTCAAAGAAGAAATGAATAGCATTTTATGCAAATGTTTTTACACAAGAGAAAAATTATTTTTCGTTTATGAGTATGAAAAATGCCACCCAGACATTTATTGTGGAGCACCTACTGCATTTATTTTTCAAGAGAATTGTGTAAAAAATGTTGGGCAGCATTGCTGTCATATCTTAAGAACCAAAAATCCCAATGTCCTACAAGCAATGAGCACACTTTGTCATATTCACATAATAAATTCAGAAGGAAAAGTAGTGAGTCACAACTAAAGATGTCCCTTTAGACAAAATATAACAACATAATTTTGAAGGAAGAAATAAGCAAATCGCAATAGACACAACCAATTGTTTTCATCTCAAGGTCAAACCACGCAAACCTGAAGAACATGTTGCTTGGAGAGTCATGCACAGATTAAAAGGCTGCTAAGAACTCAGGAGGCCTATTTCAGAGCAGCCTAGGGAAACAACCCTTGCCTCTGGGGAGGGAAAGAGAGGATGTGTATAGAGGGGTATGGAGGGACACTGGACAGGTTTTCATCTTCACACTGGCATCTTGATTTTCACAATCACTGCCATGCTTAAAATATGCTAGATGTCAGCTGTATGACTGAAATTTCTAATGATTAAACAGAAAAGCTAGAAGCCACTTGGGGGAGATTTTTTGGTATTTCTTCCAGATGGTCATTACTAAGCTTCCATCATTGCATTGTCAATGGTGTTCTGAAAACCAGACTCACCATTTATTTCATTGTAAAGGCAAGTAAAACGTTTTCCTGTAACATTTCCTTAATGTTTTTGGCCATGCTGTAGATGGCTTTTTCTTAAATTTACTTTTTTTTTTATGCGTATGAATGTACTGTCTGCATGTAGGTTTGTGCACCTGTGTCGTGAGATGCCACGGAGGTCCGCAGAGGTTGTTGGATTCTCCTGGAACTGGAGCCAAAGATGTTTCTCAGCCGCCATGTGGGTGCTGGGGATCGAACCCGGGTCCTCTAAGAGCAGTCGATGCTCCTAACCGCTAGGCCATCTCTCCAGCCCTATAGATGACTTTTAATTCAAATTTGGAGTCAGTTGGTTATGTCGTCCTCTTTGCACTTTCTGTTGGTCCCTTCTAGGAACTCTTCTATATATTAATCCCTTTTGTATTTCTGCTCAGACCCAAGGATTTAAAGGCTGCTAAGGACCTTTAAATTTAAAAGACCTGCAGGTCCTCCAAGACAGTTGTTGGTCCTCTCTTCTAGTTCTTTCAGTTTGTCATTCCTGCAGATAGCAGACTAATGAATTTAGAACATGATCATCTAATACTCAGCCAAAACAGACCCTTTCCTTGACACTTAGTTTAAGAGAAAATTTTCTCTGCAGCAGAATATTATTCAATATTCTGTCCTACAAAGCATTTGTGTCTTTGAAATTAAATCTTTATCTTTTTTCTTAAACTCCCAGAAATCTGTTGTGTATAGACTATTAATAATTAAATATATGTTGTTAAATATGTGTTGTTCAGGTTTTGTCATTCCCATCTTGTTCTTACTGCTCTGAAGATAATTTCTGAAATGATTTCAGAGATGAGCATCATGTGTTCCTGAGAAAGACAGGGGTGAAGCATCCAGGGCAGCATTCAGTTTTAATTTGTACTTCAAGTTATATTAAGAACAATAGGGGAACAACAGGTACAGTCTTCCCTGTAATTAAAGTATTACCTCAATCTGGGCACGGTGGTGCACACCTTTGATCCCAGCACTCAGGAGGCAGAGGCAGGTGGATCTCTGTGAGTTCAAGGGCAGCCTGGTCTACATAGTGAACTCTAGGCCAGCTGGGACTAAAGGGAAACTCTGTCTAAAAAAGACCCCCCCAAAATATTATCTCGCATATTTGGGATAGAATTATATGATACTTACACAAAAATGGAGTATCGTTGTATTGTTAACTGACAGTTATTGAAATAAGCCACAATCTTTAAGTAAACTGGAACTGGAGTTAAAGATGGTTCTTAGCTGCCATGTGGGTGCTGGGGATCGGACCCCGGTCCTTTGCAAGAGCAGTTGGTGCTCTTAACTGCTAGGCCATCTCTCCAGCCCCTATGCATTTTCTTATATTCTTTTTTTTTTTCTTTTTTGAGACAGGGTCTCCCTGTAGCCTCAGCTGTCTTGGAACTCACTCTGTAGACCAGGCTGGCCTTGAACTCACAAAGATCCACCTGCCTCTGCCTCCCAAGTGCTAGCATTAAAGGCGTGCGCCACCACGCCCGGTTTTTTTTTTAATTTTTAAAAAATACTTAAAAAAATTTTTTAAATTTATTTTTGTATGTGTATGAATGTACTGTCTGCATGTAGGTTTGTGCACCCGTGTTGTGCAATGCCGCAGAGGTCAGAAGAGGGTGTCCGATTCCCCTGGAACTGGAGTTCTCCTGGAATCGGAGTTACAGATGGTTCTCAGGCACCATGTGGGTGCTGGGGATCAAACCCGGGTCCTCTGCAAGAGCAGTCAACGCTCTTAATCGCTAGGCCATCTCTCCAGCCACTATTTTTATTTATTTATTTATTTATTTATTTATTTATTTATTTATTTATTTATTTATTTATTTTATTATTTATTTTTTTTGCTTTTTCAAGACAGGGTCTCCCTGTAGCCNATACGTAATGACAGAGTACAATTATTTGCCAATGAAATTAGCATGATAGAAGCATAATATGAGATGTAAACTTACAAACATCTCATGAACACAGCATAAATACCCATAAATATCAATTTATGCAAACACTAATATTACATGAATATAAATTATAAGTCCAAATATCTATAAAATAAAAGTACTCTTGACATATAAAATAACTAAAAGATTTTGCTTCAGACTAAATTTTCGCATTTTTAATACATTTATGCTGGATTAAAAATATATTTTAATATAAATATATATTGTAATATAAATATATATTTTAATATAAATATATATAATATATTTTAATCCAGCACAAATGTATTAAAAATGTGAAAATTTAGTCTGAAGCAAAATCTTTTATATGTCAAGAGTACTTTTATTTTATAGATATTTGGACTTATAATTTATATTCATGTAATATTAAATATGAATTTACATTAATTTGTAGTTTCACTGAGATTTTTCATAAGAAACAAACATTTTTCTTTCTCCACACTTGTGAGTCAGAACTTATAAAGCTCTTGTAACTTTGGAACAAGTACTGGAAGAGTGTGTGTGTGTGTGTGTGTGTGTGTGTGCACACACAGCAGTTGGGTGCGTGTGTGTGCTCCCACGCATACGTGCATGTATGAGTGTGTGTATTCAGGTGTGCTCACTCATTACTGCATCCGTGGAGGTCAGAGATGGTTGTCCAGTGACTTCCACTACTTTTCCCACCTTATTTTTTAGAGATAGGCTCTTTCATTAACCTGCTCTCTATTTCGGTCAGAAAGGCTGGCGGAACCCCTGTCTTAAACTCTCCTCCCCAGCTCTGGGATTTCAGATGTGAGCCAATATTCCCAGCTTTCCCTGCGTGCTGGGGCTCACATCCTCATGCTTGTGCCAAGAGCACTTAACTGAACCACCTTCGCAGCCCCCATGGAATTTTTTGTTGTTGTTGTTGTAACACTGTTTTTCCTTGACCAGGTTCGAAATACAGAGCTCCATACAGTCTCCTGAAAAATTCATTAATCAGTAAGGTTCTTCCCGGAGTCCTGGATTCCGGGATCTCCGGATGGGTATATCGTCAAGGACTCAGCCACATGACTGGAAGGCTAGAACATTCAGCCATCTGAGAAAAGTAGGAAAGAACTGATGGTCAATGATTTAGTCAATCAGTGAACTCTCTTAAAACTAAAAAGGAGACTTTGGCGAGTTTCTAGACTGCTGCCCGAATGGAGACGCCTGGAGAGTGGGGCCCTGGGGCGGAACAGTGAAGCTCAGCATCTCGTTCCACAGGATTTGCTCTCTGTAGCTGTTCATTCATTTATTTCCTATAAATAGAAAAAAACACCCCACAGGATTTCACTGAGCTCTTAAAGCTCCTTTCAGATCAATTAAACCAGAGGGTGGCTCTCTGGGAACACTGATTTGTAGCTCGAAAGCCATAAAATGAGGGCAGCTGTTTGGGGCTGCATTCAATCGATTAGGACCCACCAGGATCAGGAATGTAAGCCCCTCCCAGAGTTTATCTTGTGTTTATTAGACTGTGTCCTAGACTCCAGTGGAAATCAGGGTTTACTAAGACAAGTATCCATAACGTATTTTCCTCAGCAGCACCAATTTTCATGACGATAAAGACAGCAAGGATACTGGCAGCAGCTCACGGATGCCTCTGACTTTCAGGCAAGCACACAGCTTTCTAGTCAGACACCAGGAAAAGAGCTGGGTGTGCAAGGTGACACCAAAGTATGTAAGATTTCTTTAAAATTTTGTTTATTTTTTATGTGTGTGAGTGTACTGTCTGCATATAGGTTTGTGCACCCGTGTCATGCAATGCCGTGGAAGTCAAAAGAGGGTGTCAGATTCCCCTGGAACTGGAGTTAAAGATGGTTCTTAGCCGCCATGTAGGTGCTGGGGATCGAACCTGGGTCCTCTGCAAGAGCAGTAGGCGCTCTTAACTGCTAGGCCATCTCTCCAGCCCCATAACATGGTTTTAATCTGGGAAGTATTTCCCAGCTATTGAGCTATTATCGACATCAGGTGTCTGGTGCCCAGAGCACAGTCGACTGTTTTCTGAGTGCAATTGCCATTCAGAGTTAAAATAGTTCTTTAAGTTACTTGAAAATTATATTATACATGTAAATGGAGAAACTGGATTGTAATTACACTAAAGCAAACTTTACCAGAATTACTTGTCCACTAATTTATAATTGTATATTAAATCTTTGTTCAAGAAAGAAGAAAAATAAGTAAGGTAACATCAATTTTTTTAATGCTATTTTAACCCAAATCCATAATTATCTGTCATTTTAAAACTAATCCTTCCTGGCCTACATATGACATGTCATTTTCTTTCCTGTACTTTGAAGTTGTGTTTGAGTTTATGAACCTAAAAAGCATTTCCTTCATCTTTTTTCATGAAATGTTTTAAAACTATTATATAGCAGTCTCTAAAGAGACTGCATTTTAATTTTCTTTCCTTTTTGGCTATTTCAGAAATACATGAAGTGGATATGGAAAGGAAGACACTACTTGTAAAATGTTTGTGCTGCCACGGTTGGGTGTACCATGGTATCCATGTGGAGAGAAAAGAAGAAATTTGGGAGTTGGTTCTCTCTTTCTCCAGCTGTTCCAGTGCTCCAGTTCCAGTTGTCCAGTTCACATAGCACTTTTACCCACCAAGACATCTTTTTTGATGGTAATACCCCAGATGGTAATATTTAAATTCACATATTTTTCCCTTGGTCCGTGTCCATGTTATGATTGATTTTATATTTTGAATTCTTGTATCTCTCCCAGAAAATGTTTTAGAAAATGAGATTCTAAAACAATATATACCCCAGCACAAAATTATTTTTGACTCTTTGTAACAAAGATTACTTTGTTACATTCAAAATAGGAGACTCTGCCAAATGATTATTTGATTTTCTATGCTTTGCTGATGGGAAGGAAACTGAACAAATAAGAACCAACTTTCTTGCCGATGTTCCAGGTCATTTTCTCTTCCTTAGCCATGAAAAATCATCTTAACAACTTATTCTATCTGTCTATAAAATGTAACATACTTACTTTAGAAAGTTGTAAGAATGAGAAAAATTAGACCAGCCAATGGATACATTCAAAATTTCCCCACTCAGAGAAGTGTACATAACATTTCAGTGCTTCAGTGTTTTCTTCCTTTAAAATGTACTCATAAAGTTGAAACCACAGTTCATTATGATTTTATAACTATGTTCTTTGTCCACCTAACATCAATGCACTGGAACATTTCTTTTGTACTTAATGTATTATGAGAACAGATTCTGTACTATTAGCATAGAATTTAATTAGCAATTCTCTTTATTGAATCTTGATGTTATTTTTAAATTTTAATTATTTTTGATAATATCTGATAAAATTTGGCTCATAAATCATCTTGCATGTATTAGATTACATTCAGGCTATGTGCTCAGAAATTAAAATATTGAGTCAAAGTTCATGGACATTTTAACTAATTTTTATGTCTGCTTAATACATTGTCCTACTTGTATACACACACACGCACACACACACACACACTTTATGAAAAAAATCAGTCCCTTCATCACTCTTGACTGGCTCCTAAATTTACCTGTACTGCACAGCCACAGTGTGAAGGCAGTCTTTAGAATAAGGACTGAACCACAGAAGCTATCTGCATGAGGTTAAAACACATGAACTGAATGAATGAGATGTTTCTAAACTTCTGTGATGTCAGCCATAAAAATTCAATAGGCCCTCTTCAGAAGGAAAAAAAAATCTCTTAAAGAAGTTTATAATGCTCATAAACACTGGTGAATGAGCTGTTTTTATTGGGTGGTTTCTTTTATAACCCACAGACAGAGAATGCTGGAAACAAAGTAAGCACCATTATGATTACTTTTTTTCAGAAGGATAATACAAACTGCTTAAATTGCTTCTAGTCTCTGAAGACGAAATTGTGAAAAGGTAAATTTTAGACTAAAGTGAAAATTCTGATAGGCTTTTAGAAATTCTTCTTTTTGATAGTGTCCTTACCTGAACCAAGTCAACCCGGAGAGTTATAATTGGCCATTTGCATGGGAATCAGAGCTTGGAGAGCAGTGTGGACAGATCCTCCTCTTGTAAATGATCAGGAAGGGAAGTAATGCCAAGGAATCACTCAGCAATTAAGATCATCTTAATGTTATCTGTTCCGACCCAGAAAGAAGGAAGAGGAAAAGAAGAGATTTGGACATGAAGACATTTTATAAACAGTTTGACTCTAGCTTCTGGGCAGAGCAGCTGAGCTGGAAGGATTTTGTCTAAGATGGTGATTCTAGGATTCCAGAAACCAGAGAACTCGTGACCAGCATTTTTCTTTCTGATCATATGACTTGAATCTTCTTTCACAATTCTGATGCTTGAAAAATATCACAGGGCCCCAAAAGAACTCATGAGTGAACTGGCCCATGTTTCCCCTGCCCGGATCCTTTTCTCATTCACATAGAAAATTTGCTTATGGATTCAACCAATCCACATTCTGTAGACCTTCATTCCACAGGCTTCTTAGGTACTTTAGACACAAATTTTAAGAAAAAGAGGATAGTAGAATATTAGTGATATTTAATTTGAGCATGTTTTAATAGGCTTAACTGAAGACTATTTACATACTAGTGATTCAGTATATGTGGAGGTATAGGCAGTATTACTTTCCAAGGAATGAACGATCAATAAAAAGTCAGTGATCATGAATTCACTTTGTGTGACATATTTTTACACATACAGTGCCTCAAAATGCAGCAATGCTCTGGAGCTCTTTATTCCCATGTGTCAGAGATGATGTCACCATATTTGTGGACCCCCATTCTTTACGACAAGCAAGCATTAATTATATTTCTCTTTTGGCCTAAAGGGATGAGAAGGAAACATAAAATTCTTTTGACTAAAATAAAACTTGTTATTCATAGATCTTCTATAATTATATATGCATTTATAAATTTGAATATTACTCATGATGATTAATTAGGGGAATAACTATGTAGAGATTTAAAACTAACCTTCACAAAAATTCAAGTACTAGTGTTTTATGTTTACTAATTCAACATAAACTTTAGTCATTTATTTCTTTCATTTACATTTGTATTAATTATTTCTTTCAATAGTTTGTTATTGTGAAAAGGTAAATTTTAGACTAAAGTGCAAATTCTGGTAGGTTTGCCTAGAGGTTAAGAGCGCCGACTGCTCTTGCAGAGGACCCGGGGTCAATCCCCAGCACCCACATGGAAGCTGAGAACCATCTTTAACCCCACCCAGTTCCAGGGGAATCCGACGCCCTCTTCTGACCCCCGCAGCATTGAATTACACAGGTGCACAGACCTACATGCAGACAGTACATTCATAGACATACAAAAATAAATAAAATTTAAATAAAGTAAAAGAAAATTCTTCTTTTGGTAGTGTCATCAGTTAAGACAAGTTAAACCTGAGAGTTTGAACTGACCATTTGCACGGGAAGCACAGCGTGGAGGACTATGTGGACAGATCCTCATCTTGTAAAAGATCAGGGAAGGAAGTAATGACAAGGAATCATTTCATTATTTAAGATAACATTTTCTCATCTGAGTCAAAACCCCTTTCCTCTACATTGCTTCTTCACTTTTCTCTTAGAACGAGCTGTTCATTTAGACACTATGTGGCCTTAACACTTTGCCCTAAGTTTCAATTCTTAGCACACCAGTCCTTGAGATCACAAGGCAACAGAATAAAAGGTAAAGGAAAAACATGTGGTGTTTTGCTTCTACATAGTCTTGCAAATATTATACACTATATCCTCATTTTTTGCTCAAATATAAAAATTTTAAAATTAATTTTTTTTATGTGTATGAGTGTAGGTTGGTGCATCTGTGTCGTGCAATGCCGCGGAGGTCAGAAGAGGGTGTTGGATTCCCCGGGAACTGGAGTTAAAGACAGTTCTTAGCTGCCTTGTGAGTGCTGGGAATTGAACCCAGGTCCTCTGCAAGAGCAGTTGGTGCTTTTACTGCTGAGCTATCTCTCCAGTGCCTCAAATATAAATTTTTACTTCAGTTATTAAAATACTCAAATAGTCTTTAACTTTGATAATTCAGTTCTTATATTATTGGTCAGAAAGCCTTCCCAGGTTCTGGTCCAAACCCCTGGCTTTCTGTATTCTTCTGAGTTGCTTCTTGGGACAGACCTCTCCTGTCAAACTAGTCATTTCCTTTCCACTAGCTCTTTGGCCCAGGCATATTCTAAACCAACATTTTCTCTCTCTTTTACATCAACAAAATCTATTGGTTTTACATCCAAATATACCAAGAATTTGAGAATTTCCCCTTATCTCCAAGGTTATCACCCTACTCCAAACAAATATTCCTGCTTGGATTACCAAAGAACTAGTTTCATTGCTGTGAACCCCTATAACAGGACCATCTCCACTATCAGATAATCATTCTACACCTGTCAAAATTACCCCATTATGAACCCCAGATTGTATACTTTTCTAAGAATGACTTTTACAATATGGACCTAATCTAGACTAATGACTTTTACCTAACCTTGCAACAAAAATTTATAAAGACAATAAGATCACTGAGCCTCTTGTGACCTGGGCACCTGAACTTAATACCGTTAAGATGCCACCTTGCCTTCCACCCAAGTTAGTGAATGAATATTGGTGTGCATGATTGACGTGTCAAAGTGCTGGAAGCAGCATATCATTCTCATTGAAAACAGTGAGAAAAAATTGGGAAGAATTGGGAAGTGTGTTAGCGATTGTGCATGTGATATTCCAGCCTAGGAATCAAAGGGCATAATTTTTTGCTAAGATAAGGTTGGGTCCTAGTTTCTATTTCCCTAAATAATGCTGCAGATGTTTCCACAAAAACAAGTAAGTGAAACCTTGCTCCAGAGTAGTTTCATGGGACTTCTGAAGGAATGGGTTCTTAGAGTTCAGGTCCACTGAATGGTAAGATGTTAAAATGAATGGTAAGAGTCAAGTTGTTTCTCATTTGGGCATAATTGTAATGTGGCTTAGATACATGACATACTCTCAAGCTTAGTACTATCCATTGTTTTTGTTTGTTTGTTTGTTTGTTTTGTTTGTTTGTTTTCATCCATCTCAGTATAAGCCTCTTCATGTGCACTCTCAACTTGTCCCAGTGTACCTGTGATATAATTGGCTTCTCTTTTTACATATATGTTTGTTCTTTTTTTTTCCCTTGCAATACCTTTGTGTGATTTAGTTATCTACACCACTGTTATACTGAGTAACAATATAAAAGTTTTAATATAAGCTTACTGTGCTGGATAGCTTTAGTGTCAACTTGACACACCTGGGTTGGGGGAGCCTCAATTGGGGAATTGGCTCCATTGGACTGGCCTGTGGACACGTCTGTGGAGTATTGTTTTGATTGTTGAGCAATGTGGGAGGGCCCAGCCCACTATGGGTGGTGCCACCCTGGGCAGGTTGTTGTGTACTGTATAAGAGGTCAGCCTGGGCATGGGCCGGGGGAGCAAGCCAGTGAACAGCATTCCTCCATGGCCTGTGCTTCAGCTCCTGCCTCCAGGTTCCTGCCCTGAGTTCCTTGCCTTGGGCTCCCTGAGTGATGAAATGTGACCCAGGAGATGTGAGCTGAATAAACCCTTTCCTCCCCAAGTTGGTGTTGGTCAGAGTGTTTTGTCACAGCAATGGAAGACAAACTAGAACACTTAGTATATTATTTAAATTTTTGATGCATAGGGGCATATTATTTCATGTGAAACTAAAACTACTTAAATAAATATAAACTTCTCTGCATTTATTTCTTATTATGAATATAATTGAGTAACTAACTTGGTAAAATAATTTCAGCATGTATACAGATATTTTAAAACTATTTTTAACACTGTGTTCATTTTTCACTGTTCAAATAGATTATAAAGTTCTGTCATGCTCTATGACATAAGAGCCAACTCTGATTCTAGTCTCAACTATTTGAAAAAATGCTGGAGGAGGTGACTTTATTTATATTAAATGTGGACACTTTCAAATTCTACTCCAAAGAATAATTTAAACAAAATAAACATCATGGACTTCAATTATTCATATTTCATGAAATATAAATAGTAACTTTAACAAATGTACATTACACGTATTCCAGTTAGGTAACCTCCTTTCTTCATTAAATCCAATGTTTCTATGAAAGTTTTCCCAACACTTAATTGAGTGCTTGGGCCCAGGAAGATTTTATCATACATGAGAAAGTAGCCTATGAGGCCTCTCCCCTCTCTGAGGGAAGACACCTAAGGGTTATTGGGAGAGGGGTGTGTCATTTCCTTCAGTGGCGTAGACACTGGTAAACTACTCTTGATCCAGCAAATAACCTTCTACTCACTCTCTGACAGGAAAATAATTAAACTCAGTGGGTCACACACAAAATTAAGACATGGAAGAAGGCAGAGGGCTGTTGGAAGAAGAATTGCAACAGGAGAGTGAAGGAGGCGAAAGAATGGGGAGACATGATTAAAATTCATTATATAAATGTGTGAAATAGTCAAAGAATAGCTATTGAATTTCTCTACATATTTATTTATATTTTAGGATAATTTTCTAAAAGCAAATTTTCTGTCCCCAGTAAAAGTCCCACTTTTTGGTCTTTTTTGAGACAGAGTCTCCCTGTAGTGCCAGCTGACCTGGAACTCACTATGTAGACCAGGCCAGCCTTGAACTCACAGTTCAAATGCTTCCTAAGTGCTGGAATTAAAGGAATGCACCACCACAGCAAATCCATGTTTTAAGAGTTAGATTAATTGCCTTCCAGAATTTTACATCTATGTCTTTTTCTATGAATACATGTGGAATTTCTATGGATTCTGTTATATGGTTACCATTCTTTTAAATCAATTCAAAGTTTATAAGTGAAAAGTACTACACTATTTAAGTTTTTATTTGCTATTTGTTCACAGATTATATGTATTATATGCATTTATAGTTGTGCGTCTATGGAGTGTGTGTGTGTGTGAGAGTTTCTGTGTTGCCATGTGCATGAGATATCCTGAGAGAGTATTATATGTTCAATAGTTAATTCCTTTAAAGTTATATCAGATACTCGAAGCAATATATATATATATATATATATATATATATGAATTTGGGGCCAATAACCATTTTCGACCTCTTGGGCTATTGCATAACACTGGTGCAATCCTATTACTATGTAAACAACACCTCATATTATCAGAAAATATAAAAATTTGAAATGCAATATACTAGTCTAACTGTATTTTCTCTTTAGTCAGAAATCTGAAGGCAGAATGTTGTAGCACAGGTTGAGTGGAACAACAGACAAATCAAGGATGTGATTCTCACCTTTCTCTTCATTTTTGAAAAATAGCTTCTATAACCCCAGGTTTCTTGCCAATGTTTAATGTATAAAACACATGAAAGAACTCTAATGTTGAAAACACATTAAAGGAAAGCAATTTACCCCAGGAGTTACAAAAGAAGCTTCTCTTTACATAAATGATTGTGCCATGTTCACTGGATACATAATCAGAATTCAAAAAGCACATGTTAAATGTATTTTCTAAATAACTAAATATTGCTGGGTGTGGTGGCACATGCCTTTAATTCCATCCCTTCAGGAGGCAGAGGCAGGCAGATCTCTGTGAGTTCAAGGCCAGCCAGATCTACAGAGGGAGCTCCAGGCCAGCTGGGAGTAAAGGAAACCCTGTCTCAAAAAGACCAAAAAAAAAAAAAAACCACAACTAAATATTAACCATGCTGATGTACAATGCAGAACAAGAATAAAGACTGTTGCTGAGTTTAAAGAAAAAATGTCTACATAACAAGAAATCTCTGATTTGTTGGCCAGGTAGTCCAAGAAACCCCCCAAATCACACAGGCTATTGCCCCAGCCATTGATTGCCTCCCAGAACCTGAAAGTACCTCCCTGCTGCTGAAGACAGGACATACTTCAGACACAGGATTTGTAGCAATGGAGCTGGAACTGATCTGGAAGTCACCCCCTGAAGGCTAGCTCTCATAGCTTTGGAGAGCACTATGCAAACTGTTAAGGGACAGCATCAGTCAATAATCCAACGCCAGCACCAAGGCTTAATAACCACATCACTGACCAGCACAGAAAACAACATTGGTGCATTAGTGTCACTTTTATCTTGGGAATGATCAACATCTACTCATGGGTGGTCCTGTAAACTCATGGGTGGTCCTGTAAACTTAGCCAAAAACACATAGCTGGAGGTGTCATAGATCTTAGAGAAAACCTCAAGGCTGTCACATTCATAGACAAATGTAACTTCTTATGTGCAAAATATGGATCCTTATATTTACAGACAAGTATCCAAGTCACTACTCATCAAAGAAGCTTCTTTTTCAACAGATGCAGATTATTACAGAGTACCACAAATGCTCCTACACAGAGATTGTCTGAGAATTGCCCAAGCCTAAGTGGCATATCTACACTGCAACTTCTGCATCTAGGGTTCACACAACATAGAACAAGGGATGCATTTCTCACTTCTCATCAATAAAGGTCTCTCATGCAGTAGAGGGTCATAAATACAAAAGGTCAAAACTGGCCAAAACACAGAGAATAAGTCTGCAGAGTGTGGGTTCTTGGACAGGACTCCCATATTAAATGCCACGCACCCAGGGCTCAGGGACCATTGTGGAAGAAATGGGAGACAGACTGTAAGGGCCAGGAAGGAGGTGCATGGCCATATGGAAACAGTCTTATAGGCTCCTGGGACCTTGCTCATATGAACCTGCAGCAACGTTGTCAGCATTCACAAACTCAAGCAGATAAAAATCCAGCACAGAACTATGGAAATGAGCAGCAGTCCATTCTTAGCAGAAGAATTATTGGCAGCTGATTACTGCTGGGTGAGAAAGAGCTGATCTTCTTAAAGGGAGGAAATCTAGATAGGCTGACCAGACCCTGTGGATGAACTTGCACCAAGCAACATCTGGGGACAGTAACTTGATATGACAGGCATTCACACAAATGACAATGTATGAATTCCACTGAGGGCTGTGGAAGGGTGTGAATGGGGAAGGGAACATAAGAGAATATAAAGCTGATTAAGTTCATATTTGGTATGAAATACACAAACTAAATAAAGTCTTTACACAAAAGAAAAATTTCTGCCAAATTCATACTGCTAATTTTTAGATTTTTTTTGTTTTATTTATTCTTTTCTATGTGTATGAGTGTACTTTCTGCATGTAGGTTTGTGCACCCATGTTGTGCAATGCCAAGGAGGTCAGAAGAGGGCATCAAATTCCCCTGGAACTGGAGTCAAAGATGGTTCTTAGCTGCCATGTGGGTGCTGGGAATCGAATCCTGGTCCTCTGCAAGAGCAGTCAGTGCTCTCAACAGCTGAGACATCTCTCCAGCCCTGATAGTGCTTTTTTTTGGTCTTTTTCAGACAGAGTTTCTCTGTAGCCCCAGCTTTCCTGGAACTCACTATGTAGACGAAGCTGGCCTTGAACTCACAATCTGCCTGCCTCTGACTCCCAAGTGCTGGGATCAAAGGTGTGTGACACCATGCCGGGCTATAGTTTTCTAATTTCACTCATTTTTTAAATTAATGTTACTGGAAATACTAATGCGTATGAATATTTTTAGACCCCAGTTGTTCACGATTTCATGTAATCTCCACAGATCACAGGCTATTATTAGGTCTACGGTGAATAATGCTACAATAATGTAAATCAGCAGAAACCACTGTATTAAACTGACTTAGATTTGTTAGGGTGCATGCCCAAGAATGGGACAGCTAGGTCCCACAGTAGTTCAATTTTATTGTTTAGCGGAAACAAAAGCCATACTGATTTCTGTAGTATCTGCTCTTGTTTCAGTCCTACTAGCACTGTATTTGGGTTCCTTTTGCTCCACATCCTCACTACCATTTGTTGTTTCTTTTCTTTTTTTTTTTTTTTTTTTTCTTTTTTTCCGAGACAGGGTCTCCCTGTAGCCCCAGCTGTCCTGGAACTCACTCTGTAGACCAGGCTGGCCTTGAACTCACAACGATCCACCTGCCTCTGCCTCCCAAGGGCTAGGGTTAAAGGCGTGTGCCACCATGCCTGGCCATTTGTTGTTTCTTAGTAATAGCCACTCTCAATGTAGGTTTGATTTTCATTTCCCTGATGCTTATGGATGCTGAGTCCTGTGTCCAGTACATTTTGCCCATCAGTAGATTGTCTTTTAGAAGTATCTGATTATTCCATTTGCACATTTGTCAACTGGATTTTTTGGAATTTAATACTTAGTTTTCTTTATAGATACATGGATTAATCCACTGTCACATAGTATAGCTGATAAAGATTTCTCCCATTCTGCTGACTCTCCTTTATTGATTTTTTATAATGCTTTTATTGATGTTTTCTGTATTTCAGACATCATTTCTCAGTTCAGTTTAGACATATTCCCCTTTCCCTACCCCCCACCGCACCCCAGATCATGCATTCTGCCATAACTGTCCTGCATCTTCTCTCAGTCCTTTTTTATGTTTAGAAATTCATATTTTCCTCCTTTAATTTTATATTACCCTAAACTATGAATGCATACTTTCCACTCATATATAGTAATTACAAAGTCTGAAAGTAAGTGGTGGATCAATTCTAGAGCCCATTAAGAGATTTACATTATAACAACATAGTTGCTTTCAGATAAACATAAATATAACAATAATGTTGTTCAGCTTGTCTTTCAACTGGGGATTTGGTGTTAGCATCAACAAATGAGGGAGACCATTTGCTGCTTGCTTTTCTGGGACTGTGTTACTTCACCTAGCATAATGGCTTCAAGTTCCATCCATTTACCTGCAAAGTTCATGATGTCATCTTTCTTTACTGCTGAATAGTACTCCATTGTGTAGATGTACCACATTTTTGTCATCCACTCCTCTATTGAGGTTCATTTGGATTGGTTCCAGCTCTTTGCTATTGTGAAGAGAGCGGCCATAAACATGGATGTGCATGTATCTTTGTAGAAATATGAGTCTTGTGGGTATATACCCAGGAGTGGGTCAGGTGGTAGGCTCATTTTGAGTCTTTTAAGGGTTCTCCACACTGCTTTACATAATGATTGTACAAGTTAACATTCCCACCAGTAGTGGATGAGTGTTCCCCATTCCCACAACCTCTCTAGCACTTGGTGTCTTTTGTTTTCTTGATCTTAGCCAGTATTATTGGAGTGAGATGGTATTGAGACTGGCTTTAATTTACATTTCCTTAGTTATTAATGATGTTGAACACTTTTTTTCTTTTGAGACAGGGTCTCCCTGTAGCTCTGGCTGTCCTGGAACTCACTCTGTAGACCAGGCTGGCCTCGAACTCACAGAGATCCTCGTGCCTCTGCCTCCCAAGTGCTAGGATTAAAGGCATGTGCCACCACGCCTGGTGAACATTTTTTAAGATGTTTCTCAGCCATCTTTACTTCCTCCCTGGTGAAGTCTCTGTTCAGCTCTTTACTCCGTCTTTTGAGTAGGTCATTTGTTTTCTTCTTTGTTTTTTGAGTAGTTTATATATTGTTGAGGTTAATGCTCTGTCAGATGAATCACTGGTGAAGATTTCCTCCCACTCTGTGGGTCTTCTCTTCACATCCTTGATTGTTTCTTTCACCATACAGAAGCTTTTGAGTTTGATGAGGTCCCATTTGTTGACTGTTGACCTTACTTCCTGTGCAGCTGCTGTCTGATTTAGAAAGTCTTTTCCTACACCTATGTTGTAGGTTGTTGCCAACTTTTTCATTTATCACTTTCAGGGTTTCAGGTTTCACGATGAGATCTTTGATCCACTTGGAGTTGATTTTTGTACAGGGTGAGAGGTAGGGGTTCGATTTTGTTCTTCTACAAATGGTGATCCAGTTTTGCCAGAACAATTTGCTGAAGATACTATCCTTCCTTCATTGAGGTATTTTTTGCCTTTTTGTCAAATATGAGTGGCTGGAATTGTATGAGCTCAAGTTTGGATCTTTGATGTTGTTCCACTGGTCAAGTGGTCTGTTTTTGTGCCAGTACCAGACTGTCTTTATGATGATGGCTCTGTAATATAGCTTGAAGTCTGCTAGAGCAATCCCCTCTGTATTGCATGTTTCACTCAGGGTTGCTTTAGCTATTCGGGGTCTTTTGTTTTTCCATCTGAATTTAAGGATTTTTTTTTCCAAGTCTGTGAAGAAGCTCATGGGGATTTGGATTGGGATTGTGTTAAATCTGTATATCAATTTGTGTAAAATTGACATTTTTACTATATTAATTTTCTCAATCCATGAGCATGGGAGATCTTTCCATCTTTTGATGTCATTTTCAATCTCCTTCTTCAGGGGTTTAAAATTTTTGTTGTAGAGATCTTTGGTATCTTTGGTTAGGTTTGTTCCTAGGTATTTTATTATTTTTGAGGCTATATTGTGAGTGGGAAGGTCTTCTTATATTCCTTCTCCACTTGTTTATTGTTAGTGTAAAGAATGGCTACTGATTTTTCCAGGTTTATTTTTTATTCTGCCACTTTACTGAAACTCTTAATCATTTCTAGAAGTTTTCTGGTGAAGTTATTAGTATGCCTTAGGTAAACTATCATATCATCTGGAGAAAGGGATAGCTTAACTTCTTCTTTTCTGATTAGTACTCCTTTAATTTCCTTCTCTTGTCTTATTGCCCTAGTAAGCATTTCAAGCTCTATGTTGAAGAGGAGTAATGATAAGGGGCAACCTTGCCAGGTTTCTGCCTTTAAGGGAAATGGTTCCAATATTTCTCCATTTAGGATGATGTTGGCAGAGTGTTTGCTATATATGGCTTTGATCATGTTGAGAAATGTTCCCTTCAGTTGGATTCCCTCTAGGACTTTAAACATGAAGGGATGCTGGATCTTGTCAAAAGCTTTTTCTGCATTGAGATGATCATGTTGTTTTTGTTTTTCAGTCCATTTATGTGTTTTATGATATTTACTGATTTATGTATGTTGAACCATTCCTACATCTCTGGTATGAATCCAACTTGATCATGATGGATGATCTTTTTGATGTTGGTCTGTATGTGATTTGAGAGTATTTTGTTGAGAATTTTTGCATCTATGTTCATTAATGAGCTGGGTCTATAGCTTTCTTTGTATCTTTGCCTGGTTTTGGTATTAGAGTGATGCTGGCTTCATAGAAGGAATTTTGGAGAATTCCCTCTGTTTATATCCTTCTGAATAGATTGAATAGTAATGGTTGTAGGACCTCTTTAAATGTTTTTATAGAATTCTGCTGTGAATCCATCTGGGCTGGGCTTTTTTTAGTTGGGAGGTTTTTTTATTACATCCTCAATTTCCTCAAATATTATCCATCTGTTTAAACTTTCAATCTCTTCTTGGTTAAGCTTTGTTGGTTCCCGAGATTTCAAATATTCATCCATTTCTTTTTTAGTGTGGAGAAGCATTTTAATTTTATTTAATGATAATTTTCAATTCTTAGAATTAGTTCCTGAGTTAATATAACACATTTATGAAAAATCTTATTTCTACCTGTATTTTGAAGTGTTTTTCCCTGTGGAAATACACTGTAATTTTAATTTATTATTTGATATTCCCAGCCAAATTTTCATTCACTTGAAAATTTAGGATATAGGACTCCAAACAGTAGATTTCTCAATTAAACAACAATGCAACTATTGAAGAATTAAAATGAAATTCTAAAATAATAAAAAGAAATCATAGAATGGAATTTCAGCAAAGACAAAGTTCAGGCTATGTATCAACTCTGTTGATATTATGTCATAATTAATGAGCTACAAAGAATAGCCTCCTGTTTTCCTTTGTAGTGCCAGAATGAAACATTGACTAGAAGCATGGGCACCCTTGCTAGATTGGTCTACTCAAGGCTGAGTCTGATAGAGCATTTTCTGGAGTAGCTATAAGAAGTGTCAGCAGAAGAGTCTGGAACTGAGTGGTAGCTCTAAATAATGAAAGGCTGAAAAGGTGGGGGAGGAGCAGACCTCAGCATAGGATTATTTGGGGGCCATTTTAACACCTTTAGCAACTGTAAAATGAAGCAAAATATGCTTCACATACAATAATGTCTTATTGAGAGAACTGGGAAATTAGGACTGACTCAAAGCAATATTCTGTGTTCATGGTACAGAACTGGATTAAAAGCCATTTGACAGGATCAGCTGTTTGAGAAACCTGACAGGAAACTACAGTGAAGTTCAGGCTCATGGAGATAACAAGATATGAAAATAAACAGCTATGCGTTTGGACTCTCCTCAGCAGGGCATTCCAACCTATAAGGGGTGTTCATCCTGACCCAAATGGCATGTCATGTGATAGAATATGCTAGCTAACACATATGTTAACTACAGAAACCATAATGAAACCCTTTTTTAAAAAATAATGTGTCATGTAATGTTTTGCTAAGGAAAATTGTGAAGAGAAAAAGGTATTTTGTGCAAATTACTGGCATAAGTTCCAGCAACAACTTGGGACTTCAACAAGTTTAAAGTATTGTACAATGTAATACAAGAAGCCAATTTCATGTTACATTCTTCAAGGTATTGAGTGATTTGATTCTTGAGTTTGTTCAGAAAATATAGACTGAAGATTATTTGTAAAATAAAAATAATGTGGATTAGAAGAATAAAAACATGAGACAAATAGAAATCATAAACTAAGCTTGTAATCTAGTCAAATCTGAGATATAGAAAGCAAAAGAAAAATTAAGTTGTTGATAACTAAAACAGAATTTCTGTTTGAATAAACAGAATCATGTACTGTATACAAAGTTATATTTAGACCCTCAGAAGAAACTATCTTGAAAGATAAAGTGACAAAATTGGTATTTATCATCTTAAGAATAATATAACTAAGCTGGGCGTGGTGGTGCATGCCTTTAATCCTAGCACTTGGGAGGTAGAGGCAGGTAGATCTTTGTGAGTTCAAGGCCAGCCTAGTCTACAGAGTGAGTTCCAGGACAGCTGGGGCTATTTTCTCAAAAAAGAGAAAGCAAGGTTTATACTTTAGCTTCAAATTTTGAAAAATGTTCACTGTGCTCTGTCACAAAAGAAACATGCTATTTTTCTTCATACTTATAATATGTTGAGTTAGGAAAGCTTAATGCTTTCCTACATAAATATCCACTTCCAGTTATATTGAGGAAATAAACAAAAAAATAGAGAGGTACCGAAAGTTTGAGGGAAGGAATAGTAATAGAGAGTGATGGGTATCCTAGTTCGTCTGTGGAGGAGTCTTCTCCATCTCCTTGCTTTCAAAATTGAAGAAAAATCCATTGATGGATCAAAATAATAAGAGAAGCCAGGCATGATACTGCACATCTTTAATATCAGCACTCAGGAGGCTGAGGTAGGTGGATCTCTGTGAGTTTGAGGGCAGCCTAGTCTACATAACTTATTCCTAGCCTGCTAGGGCTACACAGTGAGACCCTGTCTAAGAAAAAAGAGAGAAATTAGCAAAGTCTTCTGATGTAACAATATATTGAATGGCATGATTTGGAGTTACACTTTTTAACTTTATGAACTTCATGAAGAGATAAGTAGGTTTAAAGTACCTTGACTTCCTGTATAAGGTGCAGTTCTGTCAGAAATTATATTGCAAATAATTTACAAATAATACAAAGTTCTGTTAACATTAAACTTGAAGGGTTTTGCAAACACCAAATTTGTTTCAAGTCTTAGGTTTTCAGTGGCACATTTTAATTTTTTCTTTTCTATCCCAAATTTTGTAAATAAAATCCTTCAGCATCTGATTCTGTTTCACATTTTTATTTAGATAACCCATTAAGCAAATGGGATGAATTAGCACTAATGATATGTTATAATTGCATTATGAAGTTAATTGGATTAACAAAATCAGCTCTTTTATATTCAAGTCTGCATTTTTTAAACATTTAATGGGAAAAGATCATGAGAAATCAGACCTTTTAATGTCACTCCATTAGAAAGCAAAGGTCAGATCAACAATACTGTGATTGCCATTGTTCTTGGCTGCCCTCTAGAACTTAATGGTACAACCTTCTTGTTGAGGACACTATATACATGAGCTGTAGAACATGCAGCTGGTACTGACCTCAAAGTGCTATCTCTACTGGCCAGCTTTCATGGTGCTAAAAGGTGCCATTCATACTACTGGAAGAGAAAAGTCATCATCATCTTTGCCCAGCTGTGAACCCCGAGAAGTACAATGACTGGCCTGGAAAGATTGATCCCACTGGTGCGATAGTGGCATGAATGTTACAGGAATGACCAACAAATTCTGATTACATCTAAGGACTGCTTTTCTGTATGGAACCTGTACCTAACACTGTTATCAGCCAAGAACCTGTGGCTCTATAGGTCATGGTCACAGCAGAAAACCTCCTGTTGTAGTTTACTTTCAATGCCTGTGACAAATCACTCTGACCAACACCAATTTGGGGAGGAAAAGGCTTATTCAGCTTACATCTCCTGGTTTACAGTTTATCACTAAGGAAGTACAAGGTAGGAACTCAGGGCAGGTACCTGAAAGTAGATCCTGGAGTACAGGTCATGAAAGAACGTTGCTTACTGGCTTGCTACTCTGGTCCATGCTCAGCCTCCTTTATCATACAATAAAGAACAACATATGAGCCTACCACCTGAACCAGTCATACCACTCCTGGGTATATACTCACAAGACATCCTATTGCAGAGATACATGCACATCTATGTTTATTGCAGCTCTTTTCCCAATAGCAAAGAACTGGAAGCAACCCAAGTGTCCCTCAACTGAGGAATGGATAGAGAAAATGTGGTACCTCTACACAATGGAATTCTATGCAGCAGTAAAGAAAGATGACTTCATGAACTCTGCAGGTAAATGGATGGAACTTGAAGCCATTATGCCAAGTGAAGTAACACAGTCCCAGAAAAACAAAAGATGAATGGTATCCCTCATTTGTGGTTACTAACACCAAATCCCTAGTTGAAAGGCAAGCTGAGAAAAGTTAATGCTATATTTCTTTTTATCTGAAGGCAACTTTGCTGTTATAATGTGAATCCCTAATGGGCTCTAGAATTAACTGACCACTTATTTTCAGACTTTGTAATTCTGTTATATGTATGGAGGGTATTCATATATTAGTGTAATATAAAATTAAAGGGAAAATGTGAACTCCTAAACATTAAAAATAACTATAAAGATGTTTGTATTTTGGGAAAGTTCCAATATAGAAAGTTCATGCTAGGAATATATATCTTTTTAATTCTCATATGTTTGTTTATAAAACCATATTTACACACAGTAACCATAAAATGTACATAGTGAATTTCAATTAATAAAGTGTCTCAGAATGCTAGTCTAGGAAGTTTTGATACCTACATTAAGAACACCATAGCACTTCCTGAGAAATATATTATGATACCATTTCTTATTTTCTTCATTTTGACATAAATGCCTAAAATTAAGTTATTTTCCTATTAGAATGAAGATATTTTTAATATAAGCAACTGGTTCACATGAACAAATTTTCTACTGTGTTTATTGAGTACTATGCATTTTTTTTTGGTAAAAATTCAAGAAAATATATAGCAGGGCTGGAGAGATGGCTCAGCAGTTAAGAGCACTGACTGCTCTTGCAGAGGACCCAAGTTCCATTCCAAGCACCCACATGGCGGCTAAGAACCATCTTAACTCCAGTTCCAGGGGAATCGGACACCCTCTTCTGATCTCTGCAGCATTGCACAACACAGGTGCACCTACTTACATGCAGACAGTATACTCATATACTTAAAATAAAAAAAGAAAACATATAGCATCAAATTCTGATGGGTTTGTAATGATTATATGATTTGAAGGCTAACAAAAATGTTTATTAATCAGAATGTGAGTAATAAATGTCATATAATCCTTGTTTTAGGGTCATATTTGTGTGATTAAAAATGATATTGTCCATGTTAATATTAGCCATGTAAGGATATTACTATTGTAATAATGTCTTATTTAATTACATTCTCTGTACAAAAAAAAAGAGTTAGAGCAATAGAGGTGGAACTGACATGGAAGCCTTCTCCATGAAGACTAGTTCTCATGGTATTAGAGGATACTATACAAGCTGTCAAGGGAGAAAAACCAAAGAATGGTCCTACCCAGCTGGAAAGTCTCATGAAGAACGATGACTGGCTCAGCAAACTATTGCTCTTGGTGCAATAGTAAAACCTTTATCTTGGGCTTATTCAACAGCTGTCTAATTGGAGTTAAGGGTTGCTCAGTGGGACTGAACTCATATGTGGTAAACAGCCAAATACACATGGTTGGAGGAGTAGATCCTTGAGAAAAGCCTACTTTTGCCACACTCCAAACCAATGTAATTTCTTACTTTATTCTAAATATACATCCTTATATTTATTAAAAACAAACAAACAAACAAACAAACAAACAAACAAACACAATCTGGCCAGGGGTGGCAACACATACAGTGGTAAGAACCTTTTGACATCACTCAACAATCAAGAAAATGGTCCACAGACATGGCCACAGGCCAGTCCAATGGAGGCAAGTTCCCAATTGTGGCTCCCTCAACCAAGTTGACAATAAAGCTAGCCAGCACACTTAGTATCATTCTGCTAAATCAATGTGGTATTAAACCAACTCCTAATGGGTTATTGATATAGGTATAGACTAGTACGCCTCTCAGTTCTCACCAAAGGAGCTTCTTTTTTGCAGCAGGTGCTACTTAACACAGATACCACAACTGGCTAATACACAGAAAATAAGAGACTACACACTACCAGCCCTAAATGGAATCTCTGTACTATATGCTTCCTCCAAAGGCTGAGGGGGGTAGTAGAAAAGTGGGCAGAAAGGTTGTAAGAGCCAGAAGTAATTTTTGAGTACAACAAAACATTACTTTACAGACAAATAAGACAGTTGCCCATATGAATGCACAGCAGTTCTGACAGCATGCAAAAGATGATGCAAACACAAGCTAGACCAAAAACCAGCATGGAGGAGGGAGTTGGGCAAGAAGGCCCCACCCTAGCTGAGGAACTGCTGGCAACTGATAAAATGCTGGGAAAGGGAAGGTCAGTTTCCTTTAAGGACTTGATACTGGGTAAGGTAAGCATACTCCAGTGCATGGACCTACACCAAAGAATGTTTGGACAAGACAATTGGACTCCAAAGGCCTTAAAAAGTAGAGAGTACACACAGTGTAGGAAGAGTTATGGAGATGGAGGTATATCTGAGAAAGATGATGTAGGGGTTGATTATGATCAAAATACATTATATTCTCAATGTATCAGAATACAAATGATCAAAGAATCAATAAAATTATTATTATTTACAAAATAAAGAAAGCAGAGTTTGGTGAGTCTGCCTATCACCAACGCATAGTATAAGTTTTAAAACAAACTAATTCAGTGAGATGGCTTAGTGTGTTTAAAAATGATTACCTCATAAACCTGAGACCCGAGTTCAGTCACCAGAACCCAGAGTGGAAGGAGAAAATTGATTGCTGAAGGGTCTCCTCTGACCTCCACACGTAGGTTGCACACCTACACTTATGCACACATGCCACATGATACTATATTAAAAAATAACTAGGAGCACCAGGTGTGGTGGTGCACACCTTTAATCCTAGCACTTGGGAGGCAGAGGCAGGCGGATCTCTGTGAGTACAAGGCCAGCCTGGTCTACAGAGTGAGTTCCAGGACAGCCAGAGCTACAGGGGACACTGTCTCAAAAAGACAAAAAAAAATAATAACTAGGAGGAATTAAAGAGAAAAGAAAAGAAAAAAAATTAGGGAGGGTAGTCTTAAAATCTAATATCACTTTGGAGAGTAATGCTGGTATCTAAATTATTCTGGAAATTTTTGTTTGACTTCAAAATTCCACCATTCCCAGGAAATCACCGGGATCAAGAAAACCCAAGATTCTGAGATTTCCTATGTCACAAAGGAAAGATTTGTGCCAGAGTCACTACTCCCCAGGAAATCCTAATGACTGCCTGGAGGCAGCTCTAATTCAAAAAAAAATTTTTTTTTTGTGTGTGTGTGTGTGTTCTTTTTTTCTATTACTTCTTTATTTTTTTTCATTTTTAACAATATGTAATAATTTATGAGTACAAGCATCCTTTACGTAAAACCAATTTGCAAGCAGTTGTGCCCAAACCCACATAGCCCAAGGGTCCCACCATCCAGCTGGGGGGGCTTGTATGTTCAATCAAGTTGATCAAATAAGTGTCCAGACTATATTGCTGTAGTTTCACCATTCACCCCAATTGCAGCCCTTTACATTCTACCATGCTCCGTCTCTCTGCAGATTGTTCCTAGGCTTAGAAAAGAGGGCACAGGTGGATGAGAAGGCAAAACAGTCTACTTTCTCTGGACTGTTGTTTTGGACTCTGTCAATTCTGTTGTTTCCTTACATGGGCTGGACAGTTTTGTCCAGGAATAAGCCTTTCAATCCTACTGAAGCCAAATTAAAGCCACAAGCAATTAAGATATATAGGATTTAAATCAGTGCTATGTGTTATGGTTACGGTACTTTGGTGTAGACAAGATTTTTGGATGGTACGTTAATCCATGAATTACATTTTTTCTGTAAAATTTGACAGGATCTTTACTGTGGCTGATAACATCTCCTAATCTGTAGAGGATGTAAGTTTGGCCACAGGTTATTCCTCCAAGGAGAGAGCTAATAAGCCAATTAGATTTGGGATATACAGACCATATGGCTGCACTGCTGTCACAATATTATTCCAGGCAGTTTGAGGTGTAAGCTGGTGGATGAGCGGAGTCTTGCTTGACTCAGAAGAGACCTGTCATAAATACTTTGCTTATTGGTGTTAGTGGCTTATGGAAAACACTCTCTGGTTCTTCCAGAGACCATCTGTACACTTGCAAGTGTGGTCTCAATGCTTCTTTCCCATGCTTACATCAGGTCTTCGACAGCAGTGGCCTTTATCACCTCCTCTTCTTGCAGAGTATCCCAGTTTACAGGCAATAAGCTTTCCCTTTTGGGGGCGGCTTGGGGATTCCCTGGCCAACATCTCCTTTGGTAAGAATAATCCATTAGCTTGGTCATCAGACTCTCTGTTTATATATTTTTGCTTAAGTGCAAGCTTAGGAAGACTTTAGTATTATATTTGGTTGCTGAATAGAGAATAATCCTTTTCCACAGTTTCCTCATGTCTATAGTCAGATAAAAGAAGGCAGTTTTTACGTGGTTTTTAGTAAGAGATTACCTCTATATCAGTTGGCTCCAATTTACAGTTAGAGAAGACCTCAATCATCAATCATATTTCTCCTTGTTTAGGGGGGGAGTAAGAAATCCTCAAATAAAACTTTGTCAGCACTTGGAGGTATAGTCATATAGTAGTTCAAGTATAAAAATATAAGAATCTTAAAGAAAAAATATAAAATAAGTACAAAGGTATGCACAGAGGGTTTGATGGTCTGTTAGCAGTCTGAGGACTTCTTCCTTTCAATTTCATACAGGCTCAACCTTTCTGCTGGCACTTCTCTGGTACATCCTACTCAATGCAAAGCTGTATATTTTCTTTCTCTAGCCATTAAGAGTTGGTGACTATTTTTGACCTGTTTGGACATACAAATCTTTTACCCCAAGTTAGTTTTAAGGATTTGAATTGAACAATTTTTTGGCAAAAAGGTTTCATATATATATGTAGTATTAAAATATATAATGTATATACATATAGATATGTATATAACTACTATATATTATTTCATATATATAGTAATATGATACATATAATGAATCATATATATGTTAATATATAATAGTTGTGATGTGTGTATGTGTGTGTGTGTGTGTGTGGCTTGTGTGTGTGTGTATCCCCCCTTTTATTTTTATTTTTTATTTTAGGTTTTGTTTTTTTGACCATAAGTTTTCAAAAAGGCAGTTGTATTACACATACCATAGGAGATGGAATAAAGGTTCAGATTTATCAAACTCACCAAGCTGTTTTAGGTGACTAGTATGTCATCATCTTGGGAAGGCAAAACTTAATTCCTTAAAGTTAATATCATCCTGAGGTCAAAAGAGAATCTGCCTACAAGTACGGTTACTGTACAACACCGAAATAATATATAGAGACAGTTTTTAACTGTGCCCAACTCCCCAAAGTTATTCTTATACCATTTTTAAGCTAAACAACAATGTGGGACCAACCAATAATCTTTACATATCCATTAACTCAGAAGTGCATTACCTTTTTATTTCAACCTTTAAACTCAATGATTTAATATACACATGTTTACTTTACTAATGTCCTAAAACATACATGTAGACCTGTAGACAGTAGTCTGGGGCAAAACTGTGATACTCTGTTAACTCCATCAATGAAATAACATTTAATGAAATATACACCCCGTGTTCCTCTTCCCACCCCCCGCACCCCCCCGATTCACCTTTCAGTCAGTTTTCTGATGCAGTCTTTCGTTTTTGGTCTTTTATATGCATGCCCTCTCCACAAGAAATATTTATAACTGGGTATTGGCGCTAGCAATCCACCATATGAAGGGTCACCATTTGTCATTTTTTTTTCTAGGTCTGTGTTACTTCACTTAATGATAATTCTTCAGCTCCATGCCAGTTTACCTGCAAAAGGGCTCATGATGGGTTGTTTCTTTAACCACTGCACTAGAATATCCATTTTGACATGTACCACATTTTTCTTCATATCCACTAGTCAGTTGAGGGGCATTCTGGTGTGGTTCCAGGCTATTTGCAATTGTTGGAACAGGCTCGGCATAATAAAAATAGCATAGATTGATCATTTCATAGTTGTCCCATATTTCCTGGTTGTTCCACTTTTGTGTATTTTTAAATTTTTCATATTCTTTATTTGAGCTTTTTAGTTGCTTTGTGTTATCTTCCAGACCTGTTATTCTTTGTTCTGCTTCCTCTATTCTATTTTTGAGGCTTTTTCCTTTCCTTTCTTCTTGATTGGATGAGTGTTCTAATTCCTTTCTCATTTCATCCTATGTTTTATTTAGTATTTCCATTTCCTTTTTGAGCTTCTCAGTCTCTTCTTGGTGCTCCTTACTTTGTTGGTTGGCTTCTTTTTCAGTGTTGCTACTTCCTTTCAGAGTTTGTTTTTTTTCTCCCTCTAGTTCTTTCTGTAGTTTGTCGATCTGTTCCTTTAGTTCTTTCCGAAGTTTGTCATTGTATCCCTCTAGGTCCTTTTTGAATTTTTCATTCTCTCTCTTTAGTTCTCTGAATTCTTCTTTATTTCTTTAATTTCTATGCATAGGCGTGCAATTATTCCTCTAAGATCCTTTCCTTGGGTCACCTCCAGGGGGATCCCATTGTAGCTATCTCCTACAGGTTTAGTAGAGCTTGGTGCGGGATTATCCTGTGCCTTTCCTGTGTTGTCCCTTCGTCGTCGAGTCCCTGGCATGTGGGTTTCCCTTTTGTGATTCAAATCACAAATGCCTTTTCACTATGTTAGTGGATGGTTTTGCTTGCCTCCTTCCGATGTTTTTTATTTTTTTCCTTTCTTCCTCCTTGTTTATGGAGTACTGACTTTTCCAGGTTTCAGGCTTTCAATTTTGTTTATATATCAGATATTGGAAGTCTAAATCACTCTTCTTTTCCTGTTCTGAAGGTTCTCCAAAAAAAGTCCACTTGAATACTCTCTCACCAATTAGCCCGTGCCCCGGTACTTGCCTGGAGTGACTTCCAGGTTCCTTTGCCTCAGGAGCTGGCCTGCACGAAGCCACAGAGGCATCAAACCCGACCCACCACAGTCACTGGCTGCAAAGGCGAAGGGTGGCTCTGCCCAGACAGCCACCCCCTACAAAAGGGTTCAGAGTTAAGACCCTTTTCCAGCAGCCCTGGAGACAATCTACCCTAAAATCTACCTGCCTGGAGTGACGTCCAGGTTCCTGTGCCTCAGGAGCTGGCCCGCACAAAGCCACAGTCAATTCAAATTATTAACAAGTCTGTTTGCTCTACAAAGACATCTCAACTTTTCCTGTCAACCCATGAAGAAAAGTGATGCTTCTGATCTGCCTGAATAGCTATTTTGGTGTCAAGAACCTCACTGAATAAGCTCATTTACTAAGATATAGAAGTTATTTGCTTCCTTAAAGATAGTAAAAACATTAGATCTTACTGAAATTTGTATTCTATATTTCATTGATTTAACATAAAAATGATTTTAGTGGTTTTCACTCATTTTTTTTAAGTAAGGGCCAAGCCTTGCAAGTCTTGAAGGCTATAGCACTTAATTTCAAACAATGTAAGCTACTATCTGGTTTTCCAGTCCCTATAACTGGTTACAAGAGCCAAGACCTCATGGTGCATTGTACTTTCACTTTATAATCACTATGTTTAAATTCAATCAAAATTGGTTTATATTAGCTAAATAAATATTTCAATTTTATCTAGGAAACGGTCAAAATGATGTTGCAATTTATGTGTAATAGTTTATAATTTGGCTAAAAATTCAGAGACTAAGGTGTAAATTTGACTTACATATCCTCAACAAAGATTTAGGAATTAAAAAATTAAGGATGCATGTGTTTCTAGTATTGAAACTACTGGCTTTCTCTTGCATAGTTTTTATTTATATTCAGATACATTTCACAATTATGTTTGAACAAATGCATTTTGTTTTCATAAAACAAGGTAAAAATTTATTTATCTGTTTTCTTCTTCAATTGCTAGCATTAAACATCTGAGGTTGAGTGATGCATAAAGAAAAGAGGCTTAGTTAGCTCATAGTGTTGGAGGACAAAGGCAAGCCAACAGCACTGAGCTGACACTAGTGAAAAACTCAAGGTGGTTGGGATCACAGCAGGAGTACTAAGTACTAAGTTGCTAAGTGTGCAATTATTATTTCCTATATGTTTACAGTCTGCAGAAATATTTTGTTAAAATGTAATCTGATTAATCTGATTTAAAAATTTTGAATTCATTTGGAATCTCAGACTCTGACTATATGCTGAGTAATCTTTTAAAATTGGGCACAACTGCTTGCAAATTGGTTTTACATGAAGGAGGCTTGTACTCACAAATTATCACCTATTGTTAAAAAAAATGAAAACAAAATAAAACAAAACAGCAGAGAAAGATGCAGAAAACTTACGGCAGAATGCACGATCTGCGATGGGAAGCAGTGGGGTGGGGGGGAAGGGAAGGGGATATAAATTAAAAAAAATATTTCATTTTTTATGCGTATGAGTATATTACCTGAAGGTAGCTAAATGTACCAGTGTCATGCAGTGGTGCCTGCAGAGGTCAGAAGAGGGTGTTGAATGCCCTGGAACTGGAGTTACAGACAACTGTTAGCAGCCGTGTGGGTGCTGGGAATTGAACTTGGGTCCTCTGCAAGAGCAGCCAGGGCTCTAAACCACTGAGCCATCTCTCTAGCCCCTACACTGAGTGTTCAAGTCCTCCATCTGCTGTCTGCCTTTTCTACTACATGCCTACATGTTCTGCTCTTGGAAGTTGACTTTCATATGCAGTGGGGATGGACATTCTGCCTAAGGCTTTGAGTTGGATTCAACCAAGAGCAATGCAAGCGATCTGCACATAATAGTAGGGGTGGGCATGTGGACCTCTCTCTAGAGGGAAAAACTCTGCCTCAGTCACACTTGTATGTGAGCTTTGTGTACATGTTAAAGAAGGCTTCATCTCTCTGAAACTTCCTCCTTCTGTTTACAATCCACTCTTAGATTGTAAGAGGTATTTCTCATAAAATATAAGTCAGTTTATAGTTACAATACCTTCTTTACAAGTCGCTGTAATGGAAACAGCACATGCACACTGTTTTAGTGAAGAAACTCGGTGTCACCCACACTTTCAGTGTAAAAGCTTAACCCACGTTCGGCATCAGTCTTACCGCATCTTACAGGGAATTTGGAATGGGGTTTTGTATACCATCTCAGCCAAGCATGTGGCAGCTCCAATCTCACTTTGTGTTATGGAAAAACATGAGATCAGAGCCAAAGTTAGGTGAGGAAAGGAAGTTTAAATTCATCCTAGCAGGTTGACCCATGGATCATTCCACACGGGAGACAGCAGCTCAACTAAATCTCTGGGGTCCTTTATGCCCTTGTGACAAATGCAAGAGCATGAAACACATCCGTGGTAAAATGGTAAAATAAGTGGTTCACAGGTGGCATGCCATCACAAAGTGTACTGGAATGTAACATCCTGGTTAAACAAAGAAGGCTGCTGTCCTGGGTAACCACAGAGGGCAGAGGAGAAGCAGCCTGCTTCTCCCATAACATTGTGAGGTCTTTTAGCAACCAAGGACCCATTTCTCTACTTCCGCAATTCTTGCAGGATGAAGAACAGTTGTTTGTGCAGTTCCCAAACTCCAGCAAATAGTCAGCAGCTATCAGAGCCACAGATGGACTTCTCTGACAGGATGTAGCTTGATTACCTTCCCCTCTGCCTCACCTCATGAGTTCATTCTGTGTTTATTGTATGGATGGACACAACCTATTATAGTGCTAAGAAAACATCCATGTTGTCAGCAGAGTAGCTTACTATGTGTAGCAGGAAGCCAAGTACTTTTCATCTGAGCTTGCAGTGACAGCTAAATCAGCACCAGAGCTGAATTAGCTCAGCTCCAAATGAAGTCTATAAACTTAAATTCATGCTAGAAACTTTTATATTTTAAATGAATTTTAATTACATAATTAACACAGAAACACAAGCGAAGTTAACCATGGAGCATGCTTAATTATTTTTTGCTTTCTAATCTAACTGGTTTCATGTTATTCTCTGGAGGTGATAATGTGTATCAATTTAATGTGAAATTTTCATGCACATGCCTTATGCATATGTGTATTCTTAAAAACATATGTTATTATGTCTAGGGTATTTTAAAGCTGCATGCTATAATGTGATTTTATTTTTGTTTCCCTGTGATGGTTCTCAGCAATCTCTGCAAGAAACTTTCTATGGACGCTTCTGTGTCAATTGGAAAAGGATTGCAAAAATTTTTGTAGCTATTTTTTTCATAATAGGTATTTAGAATACTTCTGAATGATTTTGCTACTAAAAGCTATTCAGTGGACACTGGAGATACTACAGCTCCCACCTCTTTGTACAGTTGTATTTTTAGATATGTCAGATGAATTTCTAAAAATTATGAGGATGAAACTGTTATTGCTCTTGACAGATTATTTCTGTATGTTCTTTCATAAGTCAAATTTTCATTTGCTCAGTTTTTAAGCTTCCATATTTTCATTGGTGAAAGACATTTAATTTTTGTCTTCATCTTTTGTCCTAAAGTTTAATGATGCAATGTCAGAATCCAGCTCAAGGACTCTTCCCACAGACAGGACCTGCACTAGATAACACTGCCTGAGCCAGGAAAGTGAGTTAACATCAAATGGGTATTGGTAGAAAATAGAGAGGAGGGCAGGTTGTGTCTGTCTCCTGCCTTGGAATCAGAGAGTGTGTCTGTAGGGTTGTGTTATGAACCCCCCCTCCAATCCTCAGAATGCTCTAAGTATAGACAGCCCAACTTTTGCCATGCAGGCCATGATCCCTGTCTTTGGAAACCCTGCCAGGCTGTCTGGATATGGTGCTGTGGCCCGAGCCCTCCTCAGAGCCCCAGCAGTGCTGTTATCTCTGTTATCTCTGTTATCTCCTCTTTGTGTCTGTGGCATTTATAATTCTCTTTTTAAATTTTATTACTTTTATTTTCATTTTATGCATGAGTGTATTGCTTGCATGTGTATAAGTGATTTCTATTAGGGAATTTTCTCTCTTTGGCTTTTGCACACATCAATGTGATTTATTAACATCTAACACATATATCTCTCATTTTTTGTAATTATTCCTTCACAGAAGCTTTTTTTTCCATTTTGTTCTCTTTAACACCAATATCATGAAAGTCAGCTTGCTTACACCTTTACATAAGTTCTACTGGCTTCTTTTATTCCTTCTCTTTCTTTCAAGGTTTTCTTGAAGGTGTCGAGTTTCTGTGGGATAATTACTCCTGACTTTTTTGTCCTTTGCATTCTTTGGGGCCTATTGCTGGGCCATTACTGTGCCTCCTGGTCGCGCCCTTCCCTGGCATTTGGCGTTTCTCATTGCCTTTGTTGAGGTGTGCACACTTGGAGGACTGTCATCATCATCATCGTTTCCACAGTGGGCAAGTTTCAGTGGGAAGGTCAAACCTTTGCATGTGGATGGGAAGGTACCTTCCAGTTGTCATGGAAATTCTCACTATGGAGAGTGTCAAGTGATGCAGCTTTTGCAATGTAATCTCCATCAGCTGAGGTCAGGCTTCATGAAGACTGCAGTGCCAACCTGGGTATTCACCATATTTATGAAGGCATCACATGAGCCTTCTTATCTCCCTTTTTTCCATCCAGGAAGTCAGTCATAGCTGCCGAGGTTTTCATGGCACTAGGACTCACTGACAGTTGTGCAGCAAGGATCCAAAACATAAGCATGCACGGAAGAACCCAGACTCCAAAATCTGGGGCAGGGGAGGCACTGGAGTCTGCAGAGCATGTGACCAAAGCTGCGGAGTCCTGAGGTGCAAGGCGTAGGTGCCTGTAAAGCTGCAGGAAAGTGGAGGCTCCGAACGCAATCAGGCAGAGGGACACATGGCTCAGAGGGGTGGACCACACTCTGGCTGTGGTGGTCGGGGATCCCACAGTGCAATTACAGAGCCAGGGTCTGCAGGACTAGCACGCCAGAGGATGCCGAAGCCTTGGAGGCCAGAACAGCTTGCTGTGGTCCTGGCAGCCAAGACAGTAAAGGACATAAGCTCCCAGGGTAGATACCGACCTGGGGTCCATGGTTTGGGCAGTTGTTGAATGATCGGGTCTCCCAGCCTTGATGGGCCCAGTGTTTGGGGCATAGAAGTTCAATTCGAGTTCCAGAAAAGCATTCTAAATTTAGGAATGAGATGGAAAAGTAAAAAAGGACAGGAACTGGTTCGTGATGTTAGAACTGCTGTTAGGATACTGAGGTGTATTGACAAAATATGCTGATTTGACTGAATGTGAAGGTGACATTGTGTGTGAGTAAATGGCTCCATGAATCTTTTGAAAGTATTGAACCAAGTGTTACTATTTTATGATTAGTTAATACTATTTGGGCATCCTTTTGGCTTGCTATTATAATATATGACGCTATATCAATTTGTCCATAATACAAAATAAAGTTCTATAGAGATGGATGAGTGTGGAGAAAATAATGAATTAACATACATAAAAGTTTATTTTTAAAAATCAAGATAAATAAGGAAAATAGTTCACACTGTCAGTGCAGATGTTTAATATTGGCTTGAATAATAAATGATCTCCATTGCAAAAGGATGAATGTCAAATTTCCTTTCAATTTGCAATACAATTAACACAATTTTATGGTAAGAAACACATTTAACCATTTAGCCATAAATATTCCTACTCTTGAAAATGTTTAAGTACTCAGTATAATTGCATGTAGGTAATTGTAATCATTTTTTTAAGAAAAAAATTCAGTTTCAGTACTTTGGACAGTCTAAGATAACATAACTAATCCTAATTACAGTATTATAAAATGTTTTATAGACGATAGAAGCTGTATTTTTTTGTTCAAATTTCAAAATGTTTTCTTTTTTTATTTATTTCTTATGTGTATGAATGTACTGTCTGCATGTAGATTTGTGCACCAGTGTTGTGCAATGCCGAGGAGGTCAGAAGAGGGCGTCAGATTCCCCTGGAACTGGAGTTAAAGATGGTTCTTAGCCACCATGTGGGTGCTGGGGATCAAACCCAGGTCCTCTGCAAGAGCAGTCAGTGCTCTTAACCACTAGGCCATCTCTCCAGCCCTCAAAATATTTTCTAAACTTTCTTATTCCTTTGAAAATATCAAATATACTTGTTTTTTTTTATGAATTCTTGCATTACAGAGAGTTCTTGTGGATGTTAGATTATACATATTTTGCCTTGAATATTTTAACTATTTTTCTGTGGCTTTCTTTTTCTTTTGGTAGTGATAAAAACACTCATTTCTATTACTATGTGCAAAGCTTTTATAAATGTCCTCTTCTATTGTTGGCCAGGAACCATTAGAAGCTGATAATGGTAGAAAAGTAACTTTGGTTTTCAATTCCATTATTTAAGGCTTTTCTCAACATGTTGAATACTGAATCTTGTTAGTACAATAATTACAAACATTTCCTTGAAGATGTTTTATCTGTTCACATTTCAAACAGCCTAGAGAATTGGAATCTGAATATGAATGTTAGTTCTTTGATTTTCCGTTAGTGATAAATTTTAAAGCAAGTTGTATTAAACCTATTCGAAGAAATTTTTCTGCTACCAATTCATTTTTATTTTGACTTGGTAATAAATATTCCTGCTCTTCATATGAACCTGAAGCAAGCTACTTGAATGCACAGCTTAAATATTTCCTGAATTAATAGCAAGGATAAGAATCATAGCTCAATATTTCATGAATAAAATTTAAAATAAATCAGTACTTATTTAAACCAGGTAATTATCTTTTCAATAAAATGCAATACTTTGATATTAACTAATTTCCTAAAGACTATTCTGGATTTCTCTGTATATCACTGTGCCAAATATTTTCACATGGCCAGAGTAATTATAAGATATTGTTACAATTGTTGCCTTGCTTTAAAATTGAATCTTGACAGTTTTCACCCCTCTGTCAAGTATACTCCACATTTACAACATAAATTGGACTTTCGGGACTACGTATATAGAGGTTGCAGTGACTTCTGAAACTATCTTCTACCTATAAAAGGACAGAACAAAGTTGAAAAGTGACAAGACTTCCAATGTTAGTGTACAGCTATTTTTGGACTTTGAAACAGAATGCTTCCAAAGGAAATGTCTGTGAATGAGGAATGAAAAATAAAATTAGCTTCAGTCATAGTTGGCTTCCATTGTCAACTTGGCATAGCTGGGAAGAAGGAACCTTAACTGAGGATTTTTCTCTATCTGGCTGGACTGTGGGGATCTCTGCAGGACATTTTCTTGATTACTGAATAATGTGGAATGGTCCAGCCCACTGTGGGTGCTGCCACCCCTGGACAAGCTGTTCTGGGTTACATAAGAACGTAGGCTCCATTGGACTGTCCTCTGGCCTCATCTGTGGAGTACTGTCTTGATTGTTGAGCAATGTGGGAGGGCCCAGCCCACTATGGGTGGTACCACCCCTGGGCAGGTTGTTGTGTACAGTATAAGAAAGCAGCCTGGGGGCTGGAGAGATGGCTTAGTGGTTAAGAGCACCGACTGCTCTTGCAGAGGACCCGGGTTTGATCCCCAGCACCCACATGGTGGCTGAGAACTGTCTGAAATGTCAATTCCAGAAGAATTCCAGTCCCAGGGGAATCTGATACCCTCTTCAGACCTCCGTGGCATTGCATGACACAGGTGCACAGACCTGCATGCAGACAGTACATTTATACACATAGAGAAAAATAAATTTAAAAAAAGGAAAGAAGCCTGGGCATGGGCCAGGGGAGCAAGCCAGTAAACAGCATTCCTCCATGGCCTGTGCCTCAGCGCCTGCCTCCAGATTCCTGGCCTGAGTTCCTACCTTGGGCTCCCTGAGTGATGAACTGTGACCCAGATGATGTGAGCTGAATAAACCCTTTCCTCCCCAAGTTGGTAGTGGTCAGCGTGTTTTGTTATAGCAGTTGAAGAGAAACTAAAACACCAACTTTATCTCATTAGTGTACTGCTTGTGTGGCTGGAGTGTTCACCACCTCTATTCACATTACGGCATTGAAAACAGGAAGTTGAGGAGCTGAAGAAATGGGTCAGTGGTTACAAGCACTGTCTGTTCTTACGGAAGACCTGGGTTTGAATCCCAGTACCCACATGGTGGCTAAGAATGGTCCGTAACTCCTAGTTCCAGAGGATCCGAAGCCCTCTTCTCTTTAGGCACTGCTTCAGGTCAGGTTGACCCTGTCAGCCTGGTGTACTGTTCTTCTCTTTTTGTACCGATGTGCTTTGCTGTAAAATGTACTTACTTTACTATTAAGATAGCCACTTTATTTTTCTTTTGATTAATACATGAATTATTGGTAATGATGGCACTGAGGTTTTAGGATTTTATAGAATACACACAGATGATTTATAGTAGGTTTGAATTTTATAATACTGTGCCTGAGGCAAATGTTTGAGTTTATGTTTGGTATTAAAGTCACACCTGAAAAGAAAAAAAAAAAAAAAAACCAAAACAAAACATAGGTAAGCACAAGCCAGAGGAGCAAGCCTGCATGGAGCCTTCCTCCACAGCCTCTGCCTCAGTCAGTTCCTGCCTCTAGGATCCTTCCCTGGATTCCTTGCTGACTTACCTCAATGATGGACTGTCACTTGGGAGTATAAGATGCAATAAACCTCCTACCCATGTAGCTTGTAGTCAGATGGTTTTATCACAGGAATAGAATCAGTACCTAGTCCTGGAAATAGTCTGATTCACATTTCCATGCTTGTAGGCTCAGCCCTAATGTGTATCCAGTTAAGCGGCCCCAGGCATTCTTCATTTGGGCCCCCTGCAGTTATGTGTACAGTATTTTCCATTGTCATCCAGCTGAAAGAAGGCCAGCGACTATGGCTTCACCATCATACCCTGGATGAAAGGGAGCAGCTCCCAAAGTACACTGAGGATTTTAAGTATTATTTATTTACTTATGTTATTTACCATAAATGTGTGTATTATGCTCTTTAAACACGTGCTATTTCTGCCTCAGTCTTCAAAGCTGAGCTCTCAGGTGTGGGCTAAAACACCTGGCTTCATACTGTCAGTTTTCCAGTAAGCACCTGGGAGGTAATTGCTACTTTAGGTATTTCAAGGATTATGAGTCAGGCAGAAGGCCTTATTCTCTACATCCTAAGAATGAACCACGGGTTCATTAACTGAGTGACTTTATTAAGTACACAGCAAACGAAATAGAAGAATACATAGTGAGTAGCAGATAGACGTGTTAGAGAGCAAAACATCAATTTGGGGACCAAAACATTCCACAGAGTCAAATGGGCAAAACCTGACTGAGAGCACAGACAGATGTGCCATGTTTGAGCTGGGGGCTTCCAGACATCTAGAGGAAATCAAATGCGGAAGCCCACTGAGGTAGCCAGCTGGAGGTCCCAACTGATTGCATCCTAGGGCAGAACAGTGTCCCCTTGGGCAAGGCTGCCGATAAAACACAAATACCAGAAAATAACATAATCAATGTGGGGACTCACAACATCCAACAAAACCTGATCGGAGAGGTTGAGAGCATCAGCTGGAGTCCCAAATGAGCTTCCTCTTCATGGCTGAGTGTTTCCTGGCTGAACTTGGCTTTCTATTCATGCCACAGTTATTTTTATAACATGGGATAAACAATAGTAATCTCTGCTGGAAATGGTTTAATTTCTAGCTAGTCTCAATAGCACAGTGTTCTTACTCTTACACTGTTTTGCTATTCTCTTACTTCCCTGCCACAGAGCTAGGTGAGAGGAGGGCACACCATCCCCAGACAAGGTTCTTGTCAGACAATTTGAGACAACTTGGTCTGGTGTTTGTGTGGGGGAGTCCAATCCCATCTCCAGATCCAGCTTTCCTGATAGCTTAAACAGAACATGATAATATATCACTATGCTACACATTAGAGAGCCTCATTGCTGATATGATTGCCAGAGACTGAATGAAGGTTAGGGTTCAAAGGGTGGTAGGAAGGATGGAGGGCTGGAGAGGTGAGCCGCCATGTCTGCTTGAAGGCAGAGCACTCTGTATTGGATGTATCTTAGAGGAACAGGTTCACTTTTCTTTTGGCTGCTTCAAAAGGCAATGCAGGCACAAGCTAGAGTTGGATTCTGACAGCCATGCATTTCTGCATTCAGTAACAAGGAGTCATTAGGAATGGACAGAGTTGGATAAACAAGAGCCAAATGAATCACCTGATACTCCAGCTAGCTAAAGAAAGAACTGAATGATGTTAAAGAAAACTTCAAGGAAGAATAAAATATATGGTGAGAATTGTATGAAGACATTGTGAATGTTTACATATAATCTTGAGTACATGAAGCTATGCCTAAAAATGTTGACAAAAGGATTGTATGTACATGCTAATCTGCATACAAATTATAGAAAGCTTCAGCAATCTGCAATAGCAATAGTTATTTTTATTTTGGCTTTCGCCTTTGTATATGAAGTTTTATTTCCTTCATATTCTTTTCAAAAGGCATTTTATTATTTATTATTTTTGGTGTATGAGTCTATTGCCTGCATGTGTTTAAGTGCACAAGTGTGTTGTGCAGTGCGTGCAGAGGTTAGAAGAGGTGTTGGATTCCCCTGGAACTGCAAGTATGGACAGCTGTTACCTGCCATGTGGTAATCAAAATTGGATCTTCTGAAAGAGCAGCTACTGCTCCCAATCACTGAGCCATCTCTGAAGCCCCTCAAAGAGAATTATTTTTTTAAAGTAAAACACTTTATATAAAACACGTGAGGATTAAACAATGGTTAAGGCATTTGAAAATGCAATCCACATCTAATCTAGAGAAATATTTGATGTCATTTTCCCATGCTTTGTGTAAGACTGCATCGTTCTTCATGCTGTGGGTGAATGTCTTTCAGGAAACTTATTTCCATTTATTCAACTATTCCACATGACATCCGGTGTTGATGACATTTATATAATTCACAGGACACTGATGTACTGAGTGTAGTTTCCAGTTCAAGCTGGAGAAACAATTCTGAATAAAACTATGAGTAAAACTATGGGTGAAACCTAGTGGTAACACCTGTGGCAGTGTCTAGCCTCCAAGGAGCATGAAGAACAACAGCTTAAACTATGAACATGCCCAGGAACTGGGAGAGGAGCTCTGCAGAGCATTCGCTGATGGATCCTCTACTTTTAGCCTGCTTTCAAAGCACTCATTCATGCATACTTACCAGCTAGCTCATCCACCAGGAGAGGAATCTTCAACAGCTGCCATCTGAACATTAAATTCAAGTGGACAGATATGGCTAATTACTTGAACAACAGGTTTCTATGTCTAATCTTTTCCCAGCAATCAATGAGTAAAGATACTCTGCTTAACAATACATATAATAAGCACATTTGTGTGTGTGTAGACACACACGCATACATATGATTACACACACCCATATTTTAATTTAGTTATTCCACATGGGGAGATAACCATACCCAAAGGAGCCACTGGTTATTTAATTAAAAATCTAGTGTCAGACAAAGGAAATTTCCCTTCCAATTGTGGCCAGGATAGTCCAAGAGACTCCTACAATGCATTTCCATTGCCCTTTGTCTCTTCACAGAGCTTGAGAATAAGAGCACAGACGTGAAAACACAGTGTACTTCAGAGACAGGAGTTGGAGGACTCATTCTGATCCTGACCTGGGAGGGTCCTCCCTGGTGATCAGCTATCCTGGCATTGCAAGGTGCTATGCTGGCTGCCAAGGAAGAAAAGCCATAACTAGTTTGTCTAGTTGTGAATGACACAAATCACAAAAGTGACCTAGTGGCTGGCATGGCAAGATGTCCCCAATAGTACAAAAGTGGCACTTTTATCTCGAGGATAACCAAAGCTGTCTAATATGATTTAAGGCTTGCACAGTAGGAGAGAACTCACACCTGGTACTGCAAACCTAGCCAGGAACCAGTGGCTTGGAGAGATGGTAGATACAGAAATACAAATGCAATTTCTTAAACTAGTAAAGTTTCTAACTCTACCCTAAATACTTAATAAATACCAACAGATAAATGTGGCTCTCATTGGTCAGCAAAAAAGCTCAATTTCACAGCAGACATAGGCTACTACAGACATCCATGAGTGGACAAAATGCACAGAATAAGTGGCTATGGGGTGCCTAACCCTAACTGGTAGATCTCCAGCACAACTCCTATCCCTATGATTCAGGGACTAGCCTTGAAGAGAGGCAGAATGAGAGCAGAAGACTGGGATGACTGCTGCTGAATAGTATCTTCTAGACATGAGAGGGGGACTGAACCATGAGATTTCAGCAATGTGGTTGTCTGCATAAAACCTGCACAGTCAAGATGCCAACATAAACATGGGGACTTTTCACAAAGCCCCAGCCCTAGATGAAGACCTACAGGCATGCAATGGATGCTGAGGGATGGAGAATCAGTTTTTATCTGGGAAAAGCCTCTGATAGGATAATCTATACTTAAATTGAGATAGATTTGCTTATTGGTCTCCTTGTTTATTAGACATTGCTTTTACTATGTATAAATCAATCTCTTTTCACCTCAAAAAGAACTCTTACAATGAGTTCCAACCAAATCAGGAGTAGATTTTCCCAGCAACATAGTTTCTATGCCTTCACTAATGTCCAGAGTGCCCCTAGGTACAGGGACTGTTTTTTTTTTCTACAGACACAAGTGTTTATTTAGGCTTCTGTGCTTAGAATCATAAGTAATTGTATGAAGAATAAAATAAGGCATTACCTGTATTTCAGTACAGTTTTGAAGTTTATACTTGGAACTAACACCTCTCTGGCCAAACAGAGTTATGCAGTGTGTAAATATACCTTTACCTTGGATGGATTGGTATAGATGTTTGCATCTGTTGCACCAATTAAACTGTACAATTGTTGTAAAGATTCTATAGAAAAATGCTGAGCCATCCAAAAAGTTTAAATAGAACTTCTATTTCTTAACACACACACATATATATATATATATACACACACACACACACACACTCACATGCACATGACAAAACAAAAAACAAAAATACCGACAAAACAAGAAAAAGAATGCCAGTCAATGGTCCAACATCAACCTCATGACCAAATATCCACATCAGTGATCAGCACAACATACAACATCAGTGCAATAGTGGCACTTCTATGACAGGGGAATCAACAGGTAACCAATTGTACCTAAAGCCCACTCAGTGGGAAGAAACCCATGTGTGGTACTGCTAACATAGCCAGAGGCACACAACTGGAGAGGTCATAGATTTTAGAGAGTTTTACAAGGTAAACATGTCCCTAGGCTAAGGTAATATTTTACTACCTACAAAAGAAGCATCCTTATATTTGCAGACAAATATCTTAGACGCCACTCAGAAAAGAAGCTTCATTTGCTCCAGAAGAGAATAGCACAGAGTTCCACAATTGGACACACAGGCATGGTCTGTGAATGGCTCATGCCTAGGTGACACATCTACAACATCTATAATGTAACCTCTACACATAAGACACAAGCATCATAGAACAAGGATCCAAGAAGACATTAACTACCTCTTAACTACTAATAAAGAACCTCCTCTAGGCAACAGGAGACCAGGAACCCAAAAGGGCCTGAATGGCCAACCTGTGAAGATTAGGAGTCTACAGAGTGTGGTTCCATGAACAGGCTGCCTATATTCAGCTTCACCCACCCAATGTTCCCACTCAGGGAACATTGTGGAAGAGGGAGCAGAAAGACTGTAAGTGTCAGGGAGGAGATGCAAAAGGAAATGAATCCTGCAACTCCTGGGACCCAGTTCATGTGAACCTACAGCACTGGTGTCGGCAAACACAAGACCCATGCAAGCTCAGCTGGACAAAAACCCAGAACAGATCTCCAGAAAATGGGTAGCAGAGCCCAACCTTGGCTGACGAAATATTGGCAGCAGATGGTGATTAGGTGAGGAAGACCTGGCCTTCTTTAGAAAAGAGACTCCAGATAGGCTGACTAGAGCTCAGGGGATAAAGTAGCCCCGAGGGAGAGTAATTTGGCACAGTGGACTCTGGCACAAATGACAGAAGGTGTGAACCCTGTGGGGGGAGGGGTTGTGGGACTGTACCAAGGAGAAGCATGTATGATGGCGATTGACTGATTGAAAAATTATGTATGAAACACAGAGAAAATTTCAATAAAAATAAATAAAAAAAAGGCCAGTATCTCAGTAAATGGAGAAACATAATTTTATAAAATATGACTGTGTTTCCTCATAAGAATATCCACCAAATTAGAAATAAAGGTTCGTGTGTTCAGCCATATAGATGCTGTCTAGGAAGATCAGAGAACTAAAGAGAAAACTGAATCATTTGTCCTGTAAGATAAGAAACAAGGCAAAGATGTCAGTTTGACCCAACTCCTCAGAATGCCATAAGGGACTTCAGAAATGATGGTATTTGTTCTAGTTTGCTTCCCATTACTATGACAAAGCACTCTGACCAAAACCAACATGGGAAGGAAATGGTTTATTTGGGTCACATTTCCTGGGTCACAATTCATCACTGAGGGAGCCCAACATAGGAACCCAGAGCAGGGACTTGGAAGCAGGAGCTGAACCATGGGTCATGGAGGAGTACTTCTTACTGGCTTGCTCCTCTGGCCCATGCCCATCCTGCTTTTTTTATACAATATACAACCTGCCCAGGGGTGGCACTGCCCACAGTGGGCTGGGCCCTCCCACATTGATCAACAATCAAGAAAATACCCCACAGATGTGACCACAGGGCAGTCCAAAGGAGGCAATTCCCCAACTGAGGTTCCCTCAACCCAGGTGTGTCAAGTTGACACTAAAGCTATCCAGCACAATTGACCCCTTGTCAACTTGACACACAAAACATATCACTATTAAACCTCCACCTTTCCATTTCTTGTCCTGAAGATATGATCTCAACATTAGTATCACATAAGATAGTACAACATTAAAAGCCCCACAGTCCTTAAAAAATCCAAGTTCACAGTCTTTTAAAAGTCTCTTAACTGTGGGCTGCTGTAAAATCCAAAACAAGTACTGTCTTGTTTCAAAGGGAAGAATCAGGCACACTCAAACAAAACCTAAGTCCAGCAAGTAGCTCAAGGCTGGACACCTGGGATTCACTCACAATCTTCTGGGCTCCAAAGGGTTTCAGCAGCTCCACTTCTCTGACTCTGCCGTCCACAGCACACACAGCTCATCTCGCAGGCCCAGGCCGACTCCACTCCACACTTGCTGCTGCTCTTGGTGGTCGTCCCACGGTCCCGGCATCTCCAAAAAGCTGGGGTCGCCACTGAAACTGAGGTTGCACCTTCACCAATGGATGCTTCTGCAAGGCCTCAGCTTCTATCCATGACCCCTGCAACCCTGGGGTCTTCACTGCAGCCAAGTTACACCTACACCAATGGCTTTTCCTGGCTTCTCATAGTGCTAAGCCTCAGCTGCTCTCTGTGACTCCTTTACATTTCCAGATATGAACCATATAGGAGACTTACACATTACCAAGTCCTGCTTTGATCTTGATTGAGATGGAGGCTCGGGCCCCCTCTGGACCACAGCTTCTGTGTGCTGACCCCGGGGAAATTCTTCCCAGAAATTTCACCACAGTGATACTAGTCTTTTGTTATTTACAGCTGATTCTTCAGCCCCAGCTGATAAGAACCCAGATTCTCAATTCAAAAATATGCAAATAGCCCTGATGGTCTCTGCTTCATTTGAAGCTTAGTAAGCCAGGCCTCTGTCATCCACAACTCTTTTAGCATGACTGTTCCCAGTCCCACAGCAACAAACTCTAAGTCCTCCACGTAGTTTCAAAGTTCCAAACACTTCCACAATCCTGCCCAAAACACTAAGGTCAGGTCTGTAACAGCAACACCCTATGCTCAGTGCCAATTTCTGTTCTAGTTTGCTTTTCATTGCTATGACAAAACATGCTGACCAAAACCAACTTGGGGAGGAAAGAGTTTATTCGACTCACATCTCCAGGGTCACAATTCATTACTCAGAGAGCCCAACATAGGAACTCGGGGCAGGAACATGGAGACAGGAGCTGAACCACGGGCCATGGAGGAATGTTTCTTAGTGGCTTGCTCCCCTGGCCCATGCTCAGCCTGCTTTATTATACTATACATGACAACCTATCCAGAGGTGGTACTGCCCATAGTGGTCTGGGCCTTCCCACATAGATCAACAATCAAGAAAACACCACACAGATGTGGACACAGGCCAGTTAAATGGAGACAATTCCCCAATTGAAGCTCCCTCAACCCAGGTGTGTCATATTGACACTAAAGCTATCCAGCACAATATTTGAGGAAAAGAGTAAAGAACACCGCATTATTTAAAAATTGAAGCAAAATATCTTTATCTGCAGATGGTGTGGCCTTGTTTATCAAAAATTCCAAGTAATACACTAATCAGCCATTAAAAAAATAAAATGAGTTCAACAAATTTGAGAAACCAAGAATCACTTTACAAAACACAGTCATGTTTCTATAGGCATGCTTCCTAATTTTCTGTCACTGTTGTAACGGAAGACAAGTTTTGTGACTTAAAATGAAACTGTTATTGAAGGCTGTGATGTATCCTTGGTTGCCAGCATGTAAGATCTTTAGTGTGATCTTTAACATAACAGAGAATAATAAAAATAAGCACATGTGGTAAATGATTGTTATTTAGCTCTGCCAACAAATAGTGTGACCTGAGTGTCTATGGGCTGAGTAGAAGTATAAGCAGATTCAAGTTCTTTCAGGAAACATCTTGTTTTCTTTCCATTCCTCTAGGTGCCCTCATACATCTTGGATCCTTTTGTGCATCATTTCAACCTCTGCTTCCAACATCTTAACTCCTATTCCCTCTGGAAGTCTGGACAAAATGGGAAAATATCTGAACAGGTAGAGGGTATCTTTTCAGAGCAATGTAAATTATTTCAAATTGACTGTGGTGATGATTATTAAACTCCTTACTACACTAAAATCTGTTGAATGATGTCTTTTACCTGAACTCCATCTCAATAAACTATTAAAATAAAGAGAAAAAAATGTTCAGAATGTAATAAATTTGATGGAGAGCTTGCCTAGTATGCCAGAGATCATGCGTCAATTACTAACAACAGTTGGTGTGGTAGCACGTGTCCATAATCCCAACACTCAGGAGATGGAGGCAGGAGGATTAGAAGTTCAAAGTCATCATCAGCTACATGCTGAGTCCTAGGGCGCCTGGGTACCCCAAATCCTATGTTTAAAAAAAAAGATGGTCACTATATAATATTTTCATAAAAGTTATTTTTCACAATTTTATTATTTCCAAGTATTTTAAGTTCAAATTCAATATTGTAAGCATTATCATAAAGAAGGGAGAGGACAATGGAGTAATTTAGAAAATATACTATAAGAAACAGCAGTAGTTCAGTTTAAGTTTTAGGTATAAGTTTATCTACTAATCGTTATTTATTTAAATGAGTCTAAGATGGAAAGATCTTATGCAAAAACGAATGGATACAAATTCCATAATTTACTAACACATTTACATTTTAATATTTTATTTTTCATTTTATATTTACTTTTGAAAATTTCATGAAATATATTTTGATCATATTTAACCCTACCTCCCTTATCTCACCCCACCCCCCTTGATAAAAGCCTATGGAGTTAAATTTGAGTCCCTAAATGCCCTTTGGTGTGTGGGTCCATCTATTGGAACCTCAACCTTCCCAGCATCACACGCTTAAATAAGACTGACTCGTCCTCTCCCAGCTGCTATCAGTTATCAATAGTTCAGCCAAGGTGGGGTCTTCTTCCTCATTTCCCTATACAGTTTTCCAGACAGCTGGGCAGTTACACATTTGAACTCACAGCAGTAACAGTGTACACATTTTAATGTGAGCATAATAATTTAACATGTAAATCAGCAGTTACTTGAATAATCTCAGGTATTTTTGTGCTTAAACAAAATGTACAGAACTGATAAAATTTGACCCAAAGTACCTGAAACACTTATAAAACAGGAAGGTATAGGGCTTAGAAGTTGATGAAATCTTTTGTTTGTAGCTTTGCAATTTTTTATTTAGACCTGCTGAAATCAACAGCCTTACCCACATGACTTGTAAGAGCTTAGCTTTTACTGTTATTAATGATCTATGAGCAACAGGACAAATGTGACTTTCCAAGTACCCTAGGACAGGCCTGTCAGGGAGACGGTGGTGGAAACAGAAATTGGTAGCATTTGAGCTTAGGAAGACAAGCACACACTATGCCACAGTGTTGCCTGCATGAGTCACAGTTCAGGAGGGTAACTAGGTAAGTGTTCTGATCATAATTCTGATAATGATAAAGGTTTACCTATTAAAATGTTGGCGCACAATGAACTGCGGTAAAATCTGAGTAAAAGACTATGTGTTTGGGCTGGAGAGATGGTTCAGCTGTTAAGAGCACCCACCGACTGCTCTTGCACAGGACCTGGGTTCGATTCCCAGCAACCACATGGCGGCTAAGAACCGTCTTTGGCTCCAGTTCCAGGGGAATCCGATGCCCTCTTCTGACCTCCTTGGCATTGCACGACACAAGTGCACCAACCTACATGCTGACAGTACACTCGTACACATAAAATTTAATAATAAAAAAAAATAAAAAAGACTATGTGTTCACAAAGGAAGATTATATTCCTAAGAAGGCTGAAGTGAGTAGATTGAGATGAAGATGTGCTTTGAGCTAAGTGATCGATGAAGGTGTCTGACTCTGAGCTGACCAACGCTGAGGGTATTAGGAGTGCTTATTTATCCGTGTCCTGGTCCTGACCTTCTTGTATTTCTGTGTCCTTCACTGCTATGTCAGATGCCTCTGACCTGGAAAAGAATATGAAGAAGACTTTGCCTGACTGGTTACTCTTTCATGGCAGAGGATGGGAGCAAGTATCCTGGACATGACGGTTTCACTTTAAACATCACTTGGTTAGTCTAGCTAAATGTTAGCAGCAAAATGTACTTCTAATTTACTTTCTCTGGAAGGTCACTTTTCTGTTCCTGTGCTAGAACCACCAGGACTGAGGGAGCTTATAAAAGGAAGAGTTTGTTTGAGCTTACGGTTCCAGGGAACTAGAGTCATAACCAGGGTCATGTTGGCAGGAGCTGGAGCAGAAAGCCGAGGTTCAAATCTTTAAGCAGGCACAGGAAGCAGAGAGGGTGGAGACTGGCAAGGCTTTTTGAACTCTCTAAGCTTCCCCCCCCTTGACGTGTTTCTTCCAGCATGGCCACACCTTCTAAGACCTCCCAAAACAATACCACCTGGGGACAAAATGTCCAAATACTGGGACATTCTCATTCAAACCATCACAAATAGTGATTATTTTTTTCTTTTTTTAAAAATTTTTATGTGTATGAATGTACTGTCTGCATGTAGGTTGGTGCACCAGTGCTGTGCAATGCCTCAGAGGTCAGAAGAGGGTAGTGAATTCCCCTGGAACTGGAGTTAAAGACAGTTCTTAGTTGCTATGTGGGTGCTGGTCCAGAGGACCTGGGTTTGATTCCAGCTCACAAATAGATTATTATCATTACTATATAGTCTCAAAAAGAATACCAAAATGCACAGAGAATATTTTAGACCAAAGTCCACTGAAATATTATCAATTTTAACATTGATGGCACATGGGCCCTAAAGGACAGTAGTAAAACAGAGATTTGATGCCTCTCAAATCATGAACTAACACTTACTAGTAGCATTTTCCAGACATTATTATAATTGTATAGTAATTCCATGCATTTAACTCTATGAGGTGGATAATAATATATTTTATTTCAAATGAAAGGACAGGATGTTAACAAGATATCAAAATAGGGAAATATAGGCCCCCTATATCCCACTGATAATTCATGTAAAATTATTTATAAACAAGAATATGTCCAAGACAACAGCTCCAGAGAAAGTAGACTGTCTTGCTTCTCATCCACCTGTGCCCCTTTTCTAAGCCTAGGGAAAAATCTGCAGAAGAGGGGGCATGGTAGAATGTAAGGGCTGTGATTGGGGTGAATGGTGAAACTACAGCAATATAGCCTGGACACTCATTTGATCAACTAGATTGAACATGCAAGACCCCCTGCTGGATGGTGGGACCAAGGGGCTGTGTGGGTTTGGACACAACTGCTTGCAAATTGGTTTCACATGAAGGATGCTTGTACCCATAAATTATCACTTATTGTTAAAAAATGGGGAAAAAAAACAGAGAAAGATGCAGGACAGTTATGGCAGAATGCATGATCTGGGATGGGGTGGGGTGGGGTGGGGGAATGGAAGGGGAAATACGCATGAACTGAATTGGAAAATGATGTATGAAATACACAAAGCATAAATTAAAAAAAAGAATATGTTGGTGAACACCTGGTAAATTTTGAATAAGCTTTAGTTGCCTATGTAGTTTACAAAATGGAAAAAATCTCTTGTCAGAGGAATAAGATGAATTTTCTTAATTTAGCTGTGTTTCTCTTCCATTTCCTTCAATTCTAATCAGGGCCACATAGAAAGGCTTATGCAGGTTCCATCAATACGGGGGCAGGGTAGAATTAGAACTTCAGCTTCCTTAGTATCCTGAGGTCATTCTCTTCACGCTGGTACTGTCTCACTTCAAAGGGAAACGGGAAAATGGGGTGGTCAGACCATGTTTATTAGGGAAAAACAAAGCAAGGGGTCAACCCCTCAGCACACAATGTAAAGGTCTCACTTGTGACTCTTCATTCCTAAAGATGTATGTGATAAGTCTGTTCCTGACAGCAAAGGTCCCTGATCAGAGCCAACTATGACATGGAGCTGCTCTACACCGAGAAAACCCTGGGCAGCCATCCTCCGGGATCAGGCTCCGCCCATCCCGTGGGGCCCATCCGAGGTGAGAAGTGACTCTCAACGAAAAATTTTAACCCAGATCAAGGGCTAGTTTTTTTCACATACAATTTAGTGTTTGGTTCAGGATCAAATGCAGTCCAAAGTTCTTGTTGTCTGGGAGGCAAACACCAACCATGCATTTTTATCTCATATGTCTGATGATTAATTGACGTTCAGTTTCACTGGATTCGGAATGATCTAGGAGACAGAGACATACCTTTGGGTACATCTGTGAGGACATGTCCAGAGAGGTTTAATTGAAGAAGGAAGAGCCCCAGCGAATGTGCAGAGCGTTCTCCTATGTTGTGGGGCTCTGAATAAAGCTAGAGGATGGGAGAATTCCTCACTCTCTGCTTCCACAAGTTGTGAGTAAGCTCCAGTAGTGACAGCCATGGCTACAGCCCCAGGACCCATGCCTTCCCTGCCATGAATCTCTGAGCTAAAATAAATCCTTCTTCCCATAAATTGCTTCCTCACAGGTGTTTGCTGACAGAAAACAGAAGAGTAAATAATGCATCGTGGCAGCTGGTCTCATCCTTCCCAATCAGAGACTCCGCTTAACCTCAGGGTCTCTTCTGCAAAGATGTTCAACTGACTATAGTCAAACAGTGCAGTCAACTGCCCATGGCATACAAGCTGTGACCTCTTCTAATCTGAACTGATGCAGTGGCACACATCCTCAGCTGAGCTCACTACAAAGACAATTACGCCTCCCTGTAGAGACCTGGATCTACCTGGAATCAGGCTAGTCCAGGTGATGAAGACCTGTCTCTGCACAACAGCAGCTGCAAACGCTAAGAAAAAGTATGGGGGCTTCTTAATTTTAGCTGGCAAGGTAAGGGCAGAAAGCATTCGGAGACTCAGGAAATAAAACAACTAGCAGAGTGCCAGACAACCACAGCCTAAGGAAAAGGAACCTAGGCAGCGATTGGCAGTAATTTCCAGTAATACCCTTTAAATGAACAATAAGAGTAACCAGGTAAACTATAAAATGCCATTGAAAACTAATATATGAAAAAATGAGAAGCAATAGTATCTCTGCAGCTGATATGATTCTATACATGAGATCCACAAGACCCCAACAGAAAAACTACAACAACTGATAAGCCCCTTAAAAGTGGCAGGATACAAACTCAACATGCAAAAATCAGGGACTATTCTATAACCATTGATAAGCATTGAGAAACATATCAGGAAGACACTCTTATCCACAGCAGGCTAATATCAAAGTGACTTGGAATAAATCTAACCAGGGTTGTGAAAAACCTGTACAATGAAAACCTTAAAATACCTAAGAAAGAAATTGAAGAAGATACCAGAAGATGGAAAAAAAACCCTCCTGTTCTCATGGATTATGAGATAAATATGTGAAAATGACCATTCTATCAAAAAACAATCTACAGATTCAATGAGAAACAAATCAAAATTACAATGCAATTCTTCTGGAAATTGAAAAAGAAATCTAACAATTCATGTGGAAACAAAAAGTACCCTGAAAAGCTCAAACAATCCTGAATAATAAAAGCACTGCTGGAAGTATCAACATTCTTGATCTCAACTTATACCACAAAGCCACAATAGTAAAAACAGCATGGTAGTGGCATAAAAATGGACACACTGGTCAATAGAAATGAACTCTGTGTTCAGATTTAAGTCCATACATTTGCAGCCACCTGATGTTTGACAAAGAAGCTAAAAGTATATATTGGTAAAAAAAAATATGACTGTAAGAGAGAAGTATACATTGGCTCAAACAGCATTTTCAGGACATGGCTGAGAAAACTACACAGGTACACGTAGAAGAATGAAACCAGATCCTTATCTCTTCAAAAATCTCATCTCCAAGATCAAGAAAATAAATATAACCCCAGATATAATTGGATATCAGTAATCTGCTAGAGGAAAAAGAGCACATTCAACTTCTAAGCATCTGGAATGCACACACTTTCTGCAGTCAGGTGCTGGGCTGTGTCTGGAATGCACACACTTTGTTCAGTCAGGTGCTGGGCTGCATCTGGAATGCACACACTTTCTGCAGTCAGGTGCTGGGCTGCATCTGGAATGCACACAGTTTCTTCAGTCAGGTGCTGGGCTGTATCTGGAATGCACACAGTTTCTGCAGTCAGGTGCTGGGCTGCATCTGGAATGCACACACTTTCTTCAGTCAGGTGCTGGGATGTATCTGGAATGCACACAGTTTCTTCAGTCAGGTGCTGGGCTGCATCTGGAATGCACACACTTTCTTCAGTCAGGTGCTGGGCTGTATCTGGAATGCACACACTTTCTTCAGTCAGGTGCTGGGCTGCATCTGGAATGCACACACTTTCTGCAGTCAGTTGCTGGGCTGCATCTGGAATGCACACACTTTCTTCAGTCAGGTGCTGGGCAGAATCTGGAATATGCACAGGACCAGGACCCCTGGAATTCTGTGGCTCTTTTTGACACAAGCACACAATAAATCATTTCAATTTCTTTACTTGGTACCTGAAGCCCCAGAGGATGAAATAACCAGCAAAGTGGTCCATGGTTCTAACATGAAGATCTGATGTGAATTATATTAAGCGACATAATCCAGAAATAGGAAGGCAACTACCACGAATTTCAGTTACATTTGTGATATTAAAAAAAATAATTCTGTAATGTCAAAGAGCAGAATGCATTTACCTGGGTGAGGGAAGTTTGGGAGATTTAGAATGTGTTGTACAAAGGATATAAAATTCCTGGCAAATGGAGAATGACTTCAAGAGATATATTGTACAAAATGGTGTCTACTGTTTATACTGTTAGTTACTGTTAGTAGCAACATAGCATGTTGTTTAAAAATACTGGGTAGATTATAAGTGCTTCCATCACTATTTGAGATAATATCTGTTAGTAACTTCAATTTAACCATTGTACTATGTGTTTATGTTTAAAACATTATTTATCAGTTAAGCAATAAATAATGGTTGGGGGGTGTAGTTCAGTGGTGGAGCAGTTGCCTAGATAGTTTAAGATTCCAGGTTCAATTCCTATCTCTGAAGAAAACAAAAAGGGCAAGAATTAAGTTAAATTGTGAAAAATTCTTCTGATCATGGCCTGGAAGCTTGGGTTCAACCTCTCAAGATCGTCACGACTCTTAGGCACTAGCCAAAACAGAACAGAGAGCTAGCTTAGATTCAAGAGGGAGATAAAGTTTCCATATCTTGGTGACAGGAGTGACATATCTTTTTAGAGATGCAAAAAATTAATAGCTGCCATATTGCTGGTAATCGACCACTTAGCCATACCTCCTAAATGAACTACTTGGATGGATTTAATTCCCATCTGAAAATTCTACATGGAGTTTCAATTAAAGGAAGTGATACCTGAGCTCTTAGAGTTCCACACTAGACATCCGTGTTTGCTTCCTCTGTACAGGTACCCAGCGATAGGCTAGTCACCTATGCATTCGCTCTGTTTGCTGTAACATGGGATCACTACACCTCGTATTTTCCATTAAGCTTTTGTAGTTTCACAGTTCTCAATCAAATTTAGAGCCCCTCCCTCATCCGTGCCCCTCCCCCTGCAACAGAGCTCATGTATTCCTCCACACATGGTCAGACCTATCCAGTCAAGCATTTGTATCCAGATGTCATTAAGTGCAAATTCATCCACTGGGAGTCTAGTCACCCCATCTAAAGATCATAAGTAAAGCATACTCTCCCTCAGCCAATAACAATTAGTCTTCAATATTTCAGTCTAAAGCTGTCCTGCTACCCATTTCTCTCCTTCCCTCTGGATTCTGATTTTACCTCGTTACCATGGGTCTTGTGCTCAATGTCACCATTGCCCAGAGTTCACATGTGCAAGCTTTCAGTGAGCTTTGTCTTCGTGAACTAGCCGGGGCCCTTATGGGCTTTCTGTCCCCTCTTCCATAATGGTTCGTGAGCCATGGGCAAATGAGGTTCAGTCCAGAAGCCCTACTCATGGACACACACTCTGCAGTCTCTTATTCTCTAAAATTTGGACAGTTGTGGCCTTCTCTGTGGGTCACACTCTGTTGTACAAGGAAGTTTTAATGATGAGGTTTGAGAGGTGCAATAATTTTCTCTCTGTCCTCGCTCTGCTATGTTCCATGAGCCTTAGATACAGAAGATGAATTGTAGATGTGTTACCCAGGACTGAGCATCTCCCCGATGTATATTCCCTGTGTCTGGACCACTTGTGAAACTCTGCAGTGCCTCCATCTGTTGTAATAAGAAGCTTCCTTGATGGGTGGTACATGGTATGCTTGTCTGTAATTATAAGGATTCATGTTTAGCTTAATGGTAAGAAATGTCATTTGTTAAGAGATATAAGAGAGAGAGAGAGAGGTTCCTCTAGGTTTCATATCCTCTCCAGACAAATACACATGCCTGGAGAGGATTTGGCTATGATTAGAGTGCCAATCATCCGTTCACTCCCATTGAGATGGGTTTAAATCCAATTAGGTAGTTGATTATCCCCCAGATAACACCACCACTGTAATCACCGATAAGGGTAGCTTGCTGTGCCAGTTGTTATGATTATGGTTATTAGCTTTTAGGCCATAGTTGGACCATTGATTGATCTTCTCCCTTAACATTTTGCATATTATTATCTAGGTTTATAAGAGCTAAAGTTCAAGTCGAAGACTTCCAGATCAGTTCCTGCTCCATTGTTCTGAGTTCTACATCTGAAGACTGTCCTGTTTTCGGTGGTAGAGTCCTATCTATTAGTTCTGGGAGATATCCAAGAACTCTGGCTATAGACTTTGAGAGTGGCCCAGGAGACTCTGTATGCCTCTTAATAAGAACTGAAGTCACAGATAGTTCAGAGATCTCAGCATCTCCTCATTTTATGTGGGAAAATCTAGGCAGCACCAGGTGATACTATTCCTCTTCCCTGTGTCAGTTGCTAACAGAGTTCAACTAGACACAAAATAGATAATCCAATCCTGAGGAGTAAGTGACCTGACAACCTGACAGGAGGCTATTGGAGGCCATTAAACCTGATAATCTGTCATGATAGCTCCCTGAAGAACTGTCCCCAAGTATCGGACACTAGAAGTCTCAAAGCACTGAAATGGTTCAGAAGTAAAATGATCACCAAAATGAGATTTTCTCCAAAATTTCTGCCTAAGTCTTTCTTATGTGTCACAAATCCCCATTTTTAACTCTGCTATTCGACAAAAGACACCTATTGCCTAATATGCCAAGCAAGTAGTTGAGGATCCAGGAGAATGCACTCACTTCCCTCAGAGACCTGCCGTGTCCAGTCTTGAGGAAATGTATATCATGGGCAGCAGGTAAGACAAAATAACACCAGGATCCCGATTGAGAGTGGGTGAGCCAGCCTGAAATGTCATAACTGGGCAGACATGAAGTTATGGTACCTAGAAGCATTTATTTGTGTGACTGTGGAACTGTAAGGATTCCAAGCTCTTGAAAAGGGAGGCAGGGAATAAAAGAGGGGAGAAAATCAAAAGATAAAAGGAGATTTCTTAGATGGCCACGTTGAATGGTGCCCCTTGGGTTTTTGAATAGGAAGCTTTTAAGGAGGAAAGTGGTAAGAGAAATACAGAGATCGCATACTCAAACACAGGCATGTGTACCTGAGATAAGGCACATGGGAGTTTATTTGTCTAATTGTTCTGAGATATTAGCCAGTCTGATCTGCTATAGACAGGAATTTCAGCCACCATCACTGTGGGGGTAAGTTTCTGGGAGCTGGATCACCATAAAGGACAAAAGACAACTGTGAGGGATCAAGGAGGGGACAGTATACTTTTACCAGAGGTTAGCCAGCTCCATTTTATTTCTAGCAAAGTCACTCTTAAGATGAATCCATGTCTACTGCAACACAGAAAGCTGAAAAGGAGAAGTTCAGTCCGAGCTCTGTGCCCCTGCTGGAGGTCTTGACTTCAGCTCTGTTTACATTTGGTGCCTTGGCAGAACTTTTGTGTCCTGAAGAGCCAAAGGTGGTAATGAAGAAGAGGGCACCCTGTGATGGGCTCGATATTCTCCCAAATCTTTTACTTAGTTTCAGTCTCCTGGGCACCCAGTGGATTTTCTAGGAGAGCCTTATGATCAAAAATCTTATCCCATTATGAGGACAATCTCAGACCTTAGAAACAGAGCTGGAGACATGGCTCAGTAGTTAAGAGCACTGGCTGTTCTTTCAGAGGATCTGGGTCTGATTCTCAGAACCCACATGATGGCTAACAGCTGACAGTAACTCCAGTTCCAGGGAGATATGACACCTTATTCTGATCTCTGAAGGCATTACATGACATGGTTTTACTTATAGACATTGGGCAATCCATTTCAATACATAAAGCAAATAAATAACATGCATGAAAATATTAAGGCTTTCTCTCTATCTCTCACACAAACACACACACACACACACACACACTCTCACACACACACAAACTTAGTTCCAATCATATGGTTAATGTGGGAAGGGATGTTCATATCTGCAGCTCAGGAATCTCTGAAGGTCTAGGAATGGAAATAGGATGGCTTCTGAGCAGGACTGAAGTCTCCTTTCTCCATCATCGGTGTCTGCTTCTTCACTCATGGAGCCTATACTACAGTGCTGCCCAGGCTGATGCTGTTCTGGGTCCTGCCTGCTCAATAACTTGGAAGAAGCTGCTTGCATTACTGGACACCAATTTAGTGCAAATGCTCTTGGCTATAGCGGACTGGAAATATGAGGAGACAAGTATTCATCCTTGATTTCATAAGTCAGAGCACTGTGTGGCTCTAATAGAAAGGCTTATTTTTCATGAAGGGATAGACAGACTGAGAGAAATGACATCCGCTGACTCACTGGAAGCACTTTACTGAGAGTCACTAGAAAGGAGTTTGTGGAGACAAAGCTTTCCTCCTGTAATATCCAGTGTCCCAAGGGGGCATGTAAAGCCGCATAGCTTTGCACTTGAGCCCATAATGTCTGATTTCTTCTTGCAGGTCAATGGCAGACTTGTGCTTTCAAAAGAAATGTGACAAAGGCCATCTGTCTTCTTGATCAGGCACAAATCTACAGTGAGTCCTGATGTCTCCTCACCAGACCCAGGAAGCAGAGACCATGCACCCTTGGAGACTCTGCCCTTCCTTCCTTCCTATAGTAATTGCTTGTGCCAGTTCTATCACAGTGGCAGACATAACTTTCAACATTTAAATCTTCATTGGTCACTAAGAAGAAACAAAAACAATATGGTAAATATGAGGGATTTGCACATTTTTCTACAAAATCCATTTTATGAAAATCTACATGTAATTAAAAAAATATTAATATAACAAAATATCATGTCAGACTTGAGTAAACTGTCACTGATCTTTTTCCTGTCTGATACAAAATTCCTCAGGTGGATGCTAAGGGGACAAAGTCATAAGTTCTTGGGTAGCTGCTTGCTGTGGAAGTTTATATCACAGAAATTCCACACTATCACAAAGCAAAAGCTAGCAATTTCTATTGATTTATGTTTCATTTTTATAACACAATACCCTTGGTCTTTGTAGTTTATTATATACAACAAATTGGTTTTGCTCACAGTTCTAGAGGTCCACAGCCATCATGGTAGTCATCGCTTAGCTTTAGTGAAGAGCTTAGATCATGAAGAGATAGGAAGCAGGTCCACTTCACACTCACCTGCTGCTGTTGTTTCAGTGTGAAGAGGGGCTCTGGTTATTATTAAACAGATTTTTAAACCAAATTTTATTTTGTGTGCATTGTAGTTAGAAAAAGATCAACTGTTCCATTTCTATAAAATTCTGGCTTTGTATATCTGTCTGTCTAACTGATTACCTATCTATCTTGTGGTACTAGAAAATGATTCAAGTCTCGTACATACCAGACAGATGCTCTAGCACCGAATTGCCTTTTGCTTCTTCAAAGATTCTCATTGTTCTTCTGTTTGTATTTATTTTGTGACAGAGTCTTGCTGAACCATCCAGATGGCCTTGAACCTGAAATCCTCCTGTCACACAGCCTCAAGTATTTAATATTCCAGAGGTGTATTACAAAAGCTTGAGTTATGGCTTCTAATTGTTAATTTTTATTAGAAATTTTTGTGGAGTGGTCTCCTTTGGCTGTTTGCAAGAGCCAAAGTCTAATGTTTTTACTTGGTAGCTGAACAAATGAAATAAGCATCCCGGAGACAGGGAATGGAATGGAGGACTCTTTGGAAGAAGTGTTAAGGTCCCTAGAGTGGTTCCCTCATCTGCTTTTCCTGACATCATCTCGTAATTAAAGGTTTTGTAATGAAAGGAGAAACCTGGACATTTTTTACTCACAGAAAAGCACCTGAGTTCTATTGAATTCTATTCATGGCCTCTGGGCTTAAGGAGCCCTATCCCTTGTTATGGCATGTGGGGCTATGCAAGGTCAGTTAAGCCAGGGGAGACCAGCCAAGAGCACAAATCACCTGAGCACTCTAAAAGGCAACTGGCCAAGAGAAGATGGATTTGCTGCACCCTGTGTTGGTGATCCTGTTAGGAAGGATGAGTGAGACCTGTTCTATAACTGAAATCTGTGACATGATTCAAGGGAGAAAGCCACCTCAAGGTGGGCATTTTGCTGTAAGTATCTTATACTAGGGTAATAAGTCCTTCTCTTTTACACTAAAGTCATTCTCTCTACCACTTCTCTGTCTTCCATATCAGAGGCACATTTGTATACATAATCCTGACATATCCTTGCTCTTCTCTGATCAAGACCAGTTTTCCTTGTCTCTACAACATTTTCATCCTATCCCAAGCTTAAGTTTTAATGTTCCCTCAGGGAACTTCCCTCTTTGTATGAACATAATATAAAATACTTTCATGATTACAGGGCAAGAATGGCAGCTTCTATTGGTTGTGATATCATTCCCCTTTCCTCTTGAGTGTATCTGACCTAAAATAAAATCTGGAAAGAGAATTTGCTTTTTCATATGTAATATGAGTAACAATTGAAAAACGAGGTTAAGAATTCAAAGATTTGAATGAGCCTATACTTTAGTGGGAAAACTGTTTACTGCCCAAGTATGAGTATATGAGTTTGGGGCCCCACCTCCATACAAACAGTATGGTGAAAAGCACCTGTGGTTTGAGCATGAAGAGGTAGAGACAGGATGAGCTTGGGCGTTGAGTGCATACTTCCAGACCAGTCCAACCAATCTGTGTGTCCAAAATTCAGCCAGGGAGCTTGTCTCAAGATAGATTGATAGATAGCTAATAAATAAATAAATAAACAAATAAATAAATAGAAAAGCTTAACTGGACTGAGGAATTGGAGTAAAGAGCAGAAGAGGGAATGTGGAGAGGGCTACCTAACAGTAAAGACCTTTATCAAAGTTCATAGGAAAACCTACTACTGTAGAAGCTTTTAAAAGCATATTCTTAGATATTGTAAAAGGACCTTATAATGTCAGGGCATTGCCTCCAGTAGATACCATATACTAGCAGAATCAAAGTCCAGCTTCTTTGAAGCTATTGATCATGGGTCCCATAAACTATCAAAGAATAATCGTCATTGTCCTTGTTCTTGGTTACACACAAGAACTTGACAGTAAGACCATACTCTATACATGAGACACACAAAGAAACAAGGAGAAATCAAGCTCATACTGACTTAGAAGTGCCATATCTACTGGCTAAGTTTCATAGTGCTGGAGGGCATTATGCATGCTACAGAAAAAAATTAATGCATGCTAAGAAAAAAATCATTAACCTTATTCATCTGTGGAGTGTGCTTACTTCATGACCAACTGGCCTGGTACAACAATAGAACATTTGGTTCAATTAGATCATGAATATTATGGGAGTAAATTATCACTTTCTATTTGGATCGAAGGTCTGTTTCATAAGATGGAGCATGTCTGTTTCATAAGAAGGAGCATATTGGAGCTAGAGAGATGTGGCTAGACAGGCCACAGTGCAAAATGGAGAGCCCAATGTTATAATTCTTTTGAATAGATAGTATATTCAAGTGACTCCCGATGGCTTAGTATACCAATACTCATAGATTAATGCATTTTTCAACTCTCGCCTTAGGTAGCAGATTGTGGTTTGTCCCATTTGTTTCTATGGTGGACCACATAGAAAGCACATGTGTGAAAGCACAGCACATAGACACATGGTAGGGTATGAATCCAATTATATAATGGCACTTTATTCAAATGAATGGATTAAATAGGCAGTGTGACCTAACCTCCCAGGGTTCAATCTCAGACCTTTGTGTCATCACATCCCAATTTGTGGGATGTCCCATGACTCTCACTTGTACCAGGGAGGTCCCATGACTCTCACTTATGCCCCTCTAGGAGGCACTGGCTGGAAATGCTAGCTCATGCATACCTAAAATCAGATTGGATTCACCTACAGCAGATATCATAGAAAACTGGCCAGCATGCAGTGAATAAGAGACTGTAGAAAGCTTATTCTTGAATTGGATGCCAATCTCAAACTTCTGCCTCCCTAGACTCAGGAATCATTGAAAAAGATTGCAAGAGCCAGGAATGATAGCAAAAGGAAACAGTTTTCTAGACAGCTGGGAAAATATTCATATGAACTCAATGCAATGATAGCAGCATGCACTAGTCCTACGCAAGCTCAAACAAGACAAAAATTCTAGCACAGATGTGGAGGTTTGGGTAAGAAACCCCTAGGTTTCTGTGTAGGAAAAAGTTTCATATAGGGTGTGGCTCTTGATAGGGTGACCAGGCAGGAGTGGATGGATCCATGCCGAAGGACATTTGGGAACACAAATTTGCTCTATAGGTGAATATATATATATATATATATATATATATATATGTGTGTGTGTGTGTGTGTGTGTGTGTGTGTGTGTGTGTGTGTGTAGAATACAGTACGTACATAGTACATGAAATTAGGCAGGGGTGTCATAAGGGTAATGCAATAGCTGAGGGAATCTAAATCCAATCTGAAACAAAATTTGCAAGAGTTCAATAAAAAGGAAAACAAGATGGAGATGAAGGAGGATACCTAAATTGATTTCTGTACACACACCCATGCACAGGCACTAACAAACACCACCCCCCCACCCTCATATATGCACACAATTCAAAGATTTGTGTAATGATTCTAGTGTGTGTCCTATTTAGTGATTTCAGAAATAACAATGTTCTACTGGAAAGGCATATGCAAAGATTAATAAGGATATAGTTGGATATGATGTAGACTTGCATATCTGTTTACATTAATATTTTAGAAAATTTTGCTTGCCATTGACATGATATTCTCTATTATGAAGTATTTTCTTACCTTTTATTTTGCTCACTCATATCATAATTGTATTAAAAGGCATTATATATGTTGTAAAACTGTGCAACAGTTACAAGGATTTTTAAGGTAGATCAGCATCCCAACACCACTAGATTTATATGGAAAGGAGTGGATTATAATGACTAATAATCAAACTTGTAGTATTGATTGAAAGACTAACTCGATGTGTGCAACTCAATCACAAGCTCAAATTCTGTTTTAAGTGTGTTTTCAAATCCAGTTTTCTTTAATCAATACACTTTATAAAATCAGATTATCAAGCATTTTCTAACTAATGTGTACAAAGAATATTTATGTAAAAGACATTTTGAGAGGATCTGAGAGGATATGGTGAGGACTATGAATATGATCAAACTACATAGCATGAAATTCTCAAAGAATCAATAGAAATGCTATAAGAAGAAGCATTTTCATGAATAATCAATTATCGATTTTCAGATAAGCATTTGGTGAAATAGCTTGCACTCAAAATATATTAAAATGGGTTCTGATAAAGAGTAGTCATCACTTTGTTTTATACAGAATATCATTAACTTGAAGTATCTTCCATTGAAGATACTTTGTTGTAAAGACCAAGGCTTCATCTACAGCAAACCAGAAAAGGCTGTGAAAGAGTGAGGGTTCCTAGGGACCAAGGAGTGACATGGGACTGAGTTTCCTGGATGCTTTTCTTTCTTTGGGTTGGAAACTGGCACCACCCGGGATAAACAATCACCCCACATGAAGAAGCACCCCAGAAGAATGCCTGTTGGGTTTAGCCAAAGCATAGGACCAGGGCAGGCTTGCAAGACACAAAATCTTTACATGTAAATTTCTACTCTAAGCTGCAAAGCACTGGGAAAAAATGGTGTCCTCCCTACCAGTTCTAGTGAGGTACAATGGAAATAAAGTCTCCTCTCCGCAAAGGTTGAGTGAGACACGCCTCACAATCTATTCCTGGTGCCAGAGGAAGGCAGGGAAGGCAAGCAAGAGTCCAGTTCCAGCCAGAGAGAGGAAGAAGAGAAACTGTCCTTTTCCTTGCAGATGTCATGATCATCTATCCCAGACATGGCAAGGAACATCCACACACTGTTTTGATCTCAGCAGAGTTCAGCATATTTTAGGAAACCAGTTCAGCAACATTCTATACATAGTGTGAATTCAGAGATCAGGACAGAAAAGGCTCAAGAGCATCAAGATCAGTGAAGTTCATGATGCAGATGTAATTCATTTATTCACAGAATGCATGCTGAGAGCTATGAAACCAGATCCAAGACATCCAAGACTAATAGGGACTGTTGACATAAAGCTTGACTCTCATCTCAAAGGGGATAAAGACATAGCTTATTCTGGAGCAATGTGTAAATGATCATGGCCCAAGAAGACAGATTCAGTTCACCCCAAATTCTCTGCTTTATCCTGGAAGCAGTTTCATGAAGTTTTTGTAGTAACAGAACCAAAGAACTCATTAATGGAGGCGCTTTTCAGATACATTGGCGGAAACATTAAGTGGGCCTTTACAGCAGAATAGAAATCTTAGCTATGGGCCTCTGATGCTATCTGATGATACTCAGCCTTTTGGTTGGTGGAAGGTAGGATTTTGTTCTTACATTCTAAAAGGTTTTTATCTGTTAGTCACAGGACATTAGGTCAGACAGAGGTGGACATGGAATGGTTATTTAGAGGCTAAAGATAGCCCAAGATAAACTGTAATCAGGCTGTGGACCTGCAATGCTCCAAAATGCTCTGCAATCATTCAAGTTCTAATCGGTTATCAGCCTTGCTGTAGGTTCAATTTGAAGATGGGGATTTTTTTTTTCTAGAAACTTTCCTTCATGGACTAGAGACAGGTACCCTCCCACAGTTATATATTAGAAGGCTTACACATCCGAGATGCTAATTTCATTGATAATAAACAAATGTAACACAATATCTGTCCAGATATCAGAGATCAATTTTATAAAGTCTTATTATAAAATTTAAAAGAAGGGCCAAAGAACAGGGGCAGCTAAAAATTTAGAAGAAGGCATTAGGAAAGCCAAAATAATTTTAAGTTGTGAAGATTTCAAACATAGATGTTAATGTCTGATTCAAAATCAATTAACTTTCCTCAATAAAAGTGTCAGTACGAGTAAAAATTTGGGTACAGAATTTCTTTTTTAATACAAAAATATGCTATAGAGTTACAGTAGACAGCATCAACGGAACAGAATAGAGAGTCTGGAAACAGATGTGTCTAAAAATACCCAAACAAGATTCCAAAACATTCAAAAGGAATTCATATGAGCAAGTTAGCTTTTGAAGAAAACATGTCTGGTGCTGGGCATGGTGGCTCATGCCTTTAATCCTAGCACTTGGGAGGCAGAGGCAGGAGGATCTTTGTGAGTTCAAGGCCAGCCTGGTCTACAGAGTGAGTTCCAGGACAGCTGGGGCTACAGGAGACCCTGTCTTGAAAACACCAAAAAAAAAAAAAAAAAAAAAAAAAGAAAAAAAAGAAAACAGACAGAAAAAGTTGTAGATGGTATACAAGCAAAAACAACAAAACAAGCAACAAAGAATGGCAAAATCACCTACAGATACATATGACATATTGAACAAACTGAATAATAACCAAATATATATATAAAATTTCCTTACAAAGAAATCAAGCAAATATAAAATGTTTAGGATGAAAAATTAAGAGTATCTCTAGAACAACGATCAGGCCAAAATATACAAAAACAAAATAGGATATAACTAGAGGCTCAGTGCTAGGCCAGGACTTACTAGGGCCCTGAAGCAACAGACATTGCTACAGTGTGACCCCTGGAGATGGACCAAAGAACAGATCGTAGAGGAACAACAAGACCTACTTCAGAGAAAATAGTAATATAAGAAGAATAAGAGAACTAAGTGGGAGGAAATAAAAACATAAAAAGACCTAAGAGGAGCAATGACAAACTCATAGAAAGAACTAAAGGGAGAAATAACAATACCCAGAACACAACTGAAAGAATGACAAACTCTGGAAGGAAGTAGAAACACGAAAAGGAAGCCAATCCAAGCGAAAATTAAGGAACACCAAGGAAGGATGGAGAAGCTCAAAGGAAATGGAAATACTGAAAGAAATACAGGATGAAAGGAAAACGAAATTAGAACACTCATCCAATCAAGAGGAAAGGAAGGAAGAAAGCCTCAAGAAATAGAAGAAAGCAAGAACAAAGAATATCAACTGGAAATACGCAGAACACAAAAAGCTCAAATAAAGATTAAAAAAATTAAAAATATAGAAGACAACCAGGAAAATGAACATACATGAAAAGACAACCCACCATAAAAATAGAGGAAGGAGAAGAACTCAAGAGAACGTAGTGATCAGATATTCAACAGAATAAAGATGAAAATGCCCCCAAACTAAAAAAAAAAGGAGACCAAAACCCAGACAAAACATAGAAGCACAGAATGCCAAATAGACAATATCAGAAAAGGAACTCCCCAGGCCATATCATAGTTAAAATGCTACACCCAAAAAGAAGACAAAATTCTGAAAAGCCAAGAAAAAAAAAACAAAAAAAAAAAAAACAAGTCACGACAGGGAAACCCATGAGAATTACAACGACTTCTCAGTGCAAACCCTGAAATCGCGCAAGAAGAACAGGGAGCAAAGCATCCCCAGTGATAAAGGATTAGGGGCCTACCAGAAGAACTATACCCAGCAAAAATGCGATATTATAGTTTCACGAGGAAAATATCTTTCATGACATAAGCACACGCATGGCATAGAACCAATGTCCCGAAAACCAACTCTTCCGAAAAAATACGTGAAGCCATATCAAAGGGCCGAGAGAGGCAGCAATTACCAAGCACTAGGAAGGAAACCCCTAAAAAACATAACTGCGAGATAGAAACGCAAACTGAAACAGCAATCTGGCGGGGGTGGAAGTTGTGGAGGGGGACAAGGTCCTACATTAGAAATGATATTTAATGAGATGTTAACAATTCCAAATGTCGCCCACACTTTATCTACAGTTAATGGTATTTAGGATCTTAGTAAACAGTAAAATGTCTAGGCTGGAGAGAAAGCCTCGCGGTTTACAGAGCACCGACTGCTCGTAAGAGGACCGGGCTTCGATCCCCAGCGCCCACATGGCAGCTAAGAACCGTCGAATCCAATCCAGGAGAACTCCAGTCAGGGAATCCGAGGGGAAACCCTTTCTTCTGCCCTGCGCTGCAGACACGGGAGCAACAGAATCCTGCATGCAGACAAACATTCATACACAACGAATAAAATAAAAAAATAAATAAAATAAAAAAAAAAAAAATGTAAAAAATTACTTGGCAATAAAGAAAATTTAATAAAAAATGAATACATTTAGCATATTGGGAAATATAATGTCAATCCAACATTTGTTTATTATAAAAATTTGTATAACAACAAACTTGGGCTATAATTACCAAGTTCTCTATAATTGTTGTGTTGTATAGTATCATCTGTGTAAACATTTTCTTTAACTGTAGGATATTTAACTTAAGAATTGTTTGTTCCCAAATTAACAACATACAGTCACCAAATACAGACGTCTGTAGTGTGTAAGTAACGATTTACACCTTGATTCCTGCCTATGGTATGTTGCAATACAGCGCTTTGAGATTCCGGTAAAAAATAAAAATCCTAAATAAAAAAAAGGGTGTGATACAGTCTCTCATTAACACTATTTTGTCAATATTTTCCAATTTCCATCTTAAATAAACTGGGAAAGATTGTATTTCCAACAGTAGAATGTCCACAACTTAAGTGGCCGAGAAGAGAACAGATTAACAGCTTTGCATGTGCACAGGAGTTACCAGAATAACGCAGAGACAGTTGTCCATCTAAACATTAAAAGGGGAAATAAAAATAGCCCTAGACTGCTACAGGACATTAAGCATCTCTGTGATCCAATTGTAACAATGTTTATAAGAGCTCCTAATTAACTTACCTTCTAGGTGCGCAAAGTTTTAATATGAGAGACTTTCTACCTCCCCCTTCATAGAACAAAGAGAAAACATGATGATGATAGTCATTCTACCTAACTGTAAATGGACATAAGCTATGGATAGAGATAGTCTTTATAAAACCGTAAAAAAATAAAATGTTAAATAAATAGGGGGGGGGGGGGACATACGGAACTGTGAAAAGGATAATCACTATGCAGAGTCAAATAAACTAAAGCTTTTTAAGGTGCAATCAAGCAAAATAATAATAATACAGGAGAGCTCTTATAACAGCAATGGATTATTCTGCCAAGGAGATGTTGGCCAGGCAATCCAAGCCCCCCCCCCCAAAAAAGGTAAAGGCTTCTTGCCTGTAAACTAGGATACCTGCAAGAAGAGAGGTGGTGTAGACAGCCCTGCTGTCGAAGACCTGGTGTAAGCATGGGAAAGATGTATTGAGACTGCACTTGCAAGTGTACAGTTGGTCTCTGGAATGCCAGAGAGTGTTAACAAAGGCCACTAAACCAATAAAGCAAATATTGGTCTCCTTGAGTCAAGCAAGACTCCTCCATCAGCACCAGCTACACCTCACCTTACTGGAAATACTGTGCAGCATTGGCAGCCATATGTCTCTATATTCAAAAAATAATTGGCTATTAGTTCTCTCCTTGGAGGAATAACCCATGGCTGATGTCACAAGCTTACATCCTCTAGTGGTTAGGAGATGTTATAAGCCACAGTAAGACCTTGTCATCTTTTACAGAAAAACTATAGTTCATGGATTAGCTTACAACCCAAACATCTGTGTCTATACCAAAGTAACCTACCACAATAATTAGGACTGTTTAAAGGCATGTATATCTAATTGCTTGTGCTTCATTAGTAGGAATGAAAGGTTATTACTGGATAAACTGTCAACCCATGAAAGGAAACAGCCTGAACTGATCAGAGTCCAAAATGGCATCTCCAGAGAAAGTAGACTGTTTTGCTTCTCTCCCACTTGTGCCCCTTTTCTAAGCCTAGGGAACAATCTGAAGAAGAAGGGCCATGGTAGAATGTAAGGGCTGCAATTGGGGTGAATGGTGAAACTACAACAATATAGACTGGACTCTTATTTGATCAACATGATTGTACATACAAGCCCCTCCAGCTGGATGGTGGGAGCCTCTTGGGCTGTGTGGGTTTGGGCATAACTGCTTGCAAATTGATTTTACATGAAGGATGCTTGTATTCATCACTTATTACTTGTTTAAAAAAACATCAAATAAAAAAAGAAAAAAAAGAGAATTAATTTTCTCCAATTTCAAACATTGTTCTGTGCCATAGATAATTTTTAGATGACAAATGGGAGAAAATAGTTTTAAATCACACATCCACAGACGACTATTTATTATGAATATATCTAAAGAATTCTCCAAATTTAACAAGTAAATAATAAAATAATTTCAGAACGAAGACAAAATACATTCTTCCTGATATGACATCCACATTCACCAGCCTCCAGAGAAGTAAGGGGTAGTAATGCCCAGACATCCACCCACCGACACTGCTGGACAATACAAATGTCACTGATACTGATAACTGGTACCTATGCCTCAGAAAGTAGTATGCCAGTGTCTAATGTACTACATGCAACTGAAGTCACTTTGAGGCCTGTCCCTTCACATGAAAGCCCACACACCATTCATAACAATATTACTTAAAATAAACCACTGTAAAGATCCAGATGTCTTTCATAGCAAACTATAGTTGAACTATCTCATGAAATAATGCCCAGCACTAAGAAGAAATGATGGATACACACATCAACCCCACTGTAGTGATTGCTAAGTGAATCTGATCTATCATATACAAATGGTCACATCCCATTTGTATGGCATTCATTTTTATTGGAGTGAATTAATTTTTAATAATGGTAACTTTACTTGCAATAAGTGCACAAGTACTAAGTATCCATATCCCAGTCAATGAATGCTGACACCTGTGTTTTTTTTGAGTAATTCATACTATAAACAATCCATAGGGCATTTACAGCAACCGAGAGATTTTCCTCTCTCATTTTCTCACCAACAGTTCTCTTCTCCAAGAAGCAGCTGCTATGTCCACTTTTATACTTATAGAATCATTTTTTCCTGATTTTGATGGAATTAAGATGGGACCATCAATATAAGCTTCTTTGCATCTTGCTTCAATTCTGACATCAATTCTCTTTAAAATGATAGAATTATTCATTATAGGTAGTCCACTGAATCAGTTTCAAGTTTGTTACATGTAATAACCTGATGATCTATAACAAAAACTAGAACTTTACCTGTCTTAAAAGTTGTGATTAATGGGTGTATGCAGGGAGTCTAAGCATTTGGTAGTTTTCATGGGCCCTATTGTAGTGGAGAGCAGACACTGTGGTGCCCAGGGGTGAAGGGGAGTTGTAATGCATAAAGGGCAAGATGAGGGGTATTTGGATACTTGTAAAACAGAAATGTTTGTGTTTTCATTTTACTAAGCATTACTTACATGACTGTGGTAATCTACATAGCTTGGCAGGCTGTTAGTATTACAGGCGAACTGGGCTAAGATTACCTAGGATCACTATTATTTCTAATATCTGCCGGTGAACTCATAGTTATTAAAAATAAAAACTTAATTTAAAAGTTCCACCTGATCAGTACATATGTTAATAAGACTGGATTTTTTTTGGTATGTTATAACCCAAACACCAGATGGAAAAACACTGCATTCTGAGATGATATGAGACCTCAGCTAACTTACCTCAAGACAGGCATTAAACCCTTTTCAAGAGGTAAAACAATAAAATGGCTTGATTAAAATAGTTCTATTTTGAGACATGTTTTTTAAACAAATATAATTTTTATGGTAATGCATGATTTTCTTCTTAGTTTTCAATAAATCATAAATACGGTTTTTGCAAATGTTTTTAGATTTACTACAATAACAATGGGAAAATCCAAAGATATCAAATGAATCAGAAAAGCACAAAGCTTAGGCACTACCTAAGGAGGACATATGATTCAAGTGCACATAATCAGTCCAAAATGTAAAAGGGGGAGATGAGACAAAAGGTATTTCATATAAACAACTATCCAAACATTTCTGAAAATCTTTTTTTCAGGATATTATGTTAAATTTTGTCACATTATTTTCTAATTAGGAGTTTCAGACTTCATAAACATCTCAATATTCAATGCTTCTAAGTATTTGGTGGTCAAAGCACATCCACAGTAACAGGTTACCTGATAACCAGGACAGAAATGGGTGTTATTCAAGGACAGATCTCTCCAAAGATTCCTGAATATTAATGTACTTTTTACTTATTATGAAGAAAAGTGACATTTTGCTCCTCAAGCCAATTGACATGAATAATGTTATCACTCCTCTAACAGAACAGGATTCTGACTCCCTGTATGCCTTTGGGTTATTGAAAAATACCCTCACATGTGATTTTATACTCAAATTTTCCCACCATAGCAAAAATGAATTAATTTACAAGAATAGGGGAATAGTTATCAGCACTTTATGATGTATTTCATAAATTCTTGTCTTTGACATAGGCAAGCATTACCAAGGTCTAGACTCTGCTGAGGGTGACAAAAAGGACACTAATATGTTGGCCGTGTGCACAGTGATTTTGTCTGGCCTTTGCAGCTCTTCAACTGTGTATATCTTTGTGTGATTCTTCAGCAGGTTTGTAACAACAAGACCTCTATTCCTGTTCTCTCCAGAACAGGGTATTATTGTCTCAGAGTTTGAAGCTGAAGTTTCACTTAGAGTCACAAAAATTCCCAAGTCTCAGTACTGGATTTCATGTGATGTGTGCTAGATATACAGCCTCCTGATTTTAACTTTATTCATGTGTTCATCCATCCATCCATGAACATCCAACACATTTGAGTATTATTACTGCCAGGCAATGTGTTCCTCTGACAAGTGGTTGTATAGAATATAGATGCTCTGTTTTCAAAGCCCAAGGCCTCTGCTCTATCGTCACTAGAGTCCCCTTCTGCTAGATATCATCCTACGAACACAGTTCACCTCTGTTTGTGGCTTTCCTGAGTCCCTTGACCTGAGACATGAGGATAAATTTGGATTGGGATACCATGTATGCACCACAGATAATTAATATTCGATATCTGTTATGTTTACTATAGACAGATACTATATTACTCCATGTGTTCAAAATCAGTATGATTAGTAGGACAAAGAACTGCAAAATGCATAAGAACTGAGGTTCTTCCTAGAAGCTGACTGAATCAGGGACAGGTAAGAACTCCAGAACTTCATATTATTTAGAAAACTCAGATGTGAAAATTAGAGATAGGAGACCTGATCCACATTGATGGAGGCAGGAGACACACATGGAGCCAGATAACCATCTCCTCAGTCTATCAGGCTAAAATTTTCATACTTATCATTGCTCTTACATTTAAAATTTACTTCGGTATCGATAGGGAAAATGATTCCCAATTATCTGTTTATTATCATTCTGTTATGTAATGTTCTTTTATGTAATCTCTTTTCAATTAAAAAAACTTGTTTCAATATATAACTAGTTTCATCACAACATATCTTATACCTATTATTATTCACTTTTATTTTCATGTGATGGGAAGTCTTTAAACAGGATTTATTTTCCAAGAAATTTCTTCATGGTTATTTTCTCTCAGGAAGATTTTGAACTATTGTGTTCTGAGTCTATATCTTTATTTTCTTGTGTCCTTTCCCCTCCTATTTATAGACTGTGTAATAATAGGTCAAAGTAATCGCCAAATATCTGTACCACATTTAACGTGATTCATGTTAGACATTTGGCAATTTTGATTTGAACTTCATTCAGTCAAGACATATTGCTTTTTTATACTTTATTTACTATTTTTATTTTATATCTTTGAGTATATTACCTCCATGTATGTTAAGTACACCTGTGTCATACAGTGCTCATGGAGGTCAGAAGAGGTCATTGGATCCCTTGGAATTAACTCTCCTGGAGCTAAAGGATGGTTGTTAGTTGCCAGGAGGGTGCTGGGAGTCAAACTTGGGTCCTCTGCAAGACCAGATAATACTCTTAATGTCTGAGCCATCTCTCTAGCACCTCAACAAACGTTCTTAGTAAGTATTGAATAACTATCATGCTCAGGGACTGTGTTTTTTTTTTTAACACTGTGCTTGCAAACAATACAGACATTAGATTAGGGAGATGGCTCAGTCAATGACCAGCTGGGATGCTCAGTCTACAACCTGAGCACCTTAGTCTGCATTATAGGCACCAATGTAAAATTTCAGGGACTGCAGTGAAGGACAGAGTTAGGAAGAGCCCTACAGCTTGCTAGGCAGCTAGGGTCACCAAATCAGTGACCTCCCGATCTAGTGACAGACATTGTCTCTTACTTTACAGTCTCTTCAGATAAGATCTTCTGGGTTTGGCTTAAGTAGAATTCCATTAATTCCTCATTTTCTCTTTTGACATTTAAAATGTGTCCTCTGATTCACTCTGCGTCCATCCAGATCGCCAGTAACCACACAAAGTTTTAAATTTAGCTGCTGTGTACTTTTCTTGTTCTTGGATTGTTTCCTTTTATATAATAGGCAGCTGTTCTAGATTGTGACAGGATTTCTAAAACATTCTCATTTTGACAAAAGGACGATCTGGTCAGATGTCTTAAAGTGACCCGGATCTGTATTCTTTTTCATTACAGATCATTGGATTTTTCTTACCAGTTGAACTTTGTTCAGAGTCATCTATCCTCATTCCATGTTTGAAATTTAGAGGTCTGAAGAGAATCCAGGATTCAGGGTATTAATTCAAGGTGTCAAGAACATTCCCAGCCTGCCCCTCTCTCCTAGAGCCAACAGTTGTAACTCCTTGTGGTAGGGGTCTGTCAACACCCCAGAATCCATGTTAAGCCTAGCTGGCAAGTAGTTTCCTTATGTCAATGTGGTACAATCAGAATAAACTCAGGAAGGGCTCATTTCTGGCTAAGACAGTGCTGTGGTATCTTATCTTCACCAGATATAATTTTATCCCAATATTTACGTTAATGACTCTAAACTACTAAAATAAAGACAGTATAACAGCTCCCTGTAGCACTAAAAAAAAAATTAAAGATCCAAAATTTGCAAAAGTAATAGGCAGACCACTGTGAATGTGATCTCAAACCTGGATATGACTCAAACAATTTTAATATAGCTTTTAATTCTAAACATAAAGATGGCATCTTATTCAGGTGAGAGGTCGCATGTGACCTCTCTTAAAATGTTCTAGGTGAATAACAGGTAATCCCTTATGTAATAATGAGCAATTCAACCACACACAATTACAAAGACTTGTGATTAATAATATATATATATATATATATATATATATATATAATCTTTGTAAAGATAAACGAGATTGAAAAACTCAAACATTTTAAATTACAAATCCAGGCCAAATTACATTGGCTAGACATTTAGACCAATGGAATTTTGAAACAAGTTATGTTTCATCTGTCAAAGATTTCAGAGTGACAAAGCTATCCAACAAGGTGAAGATTTTAAAAGAATAGGTAACATGATTCTATACTTAAAAGAGTCTACAGACTCCAAGAAAACTCTTGAATAAAAACTTTAGGACGATGAAATTGGAAAAGAGGATATGAGACATTGTGTGACTTCCATGCTCCTGGATTAATAGAGTTTATAATATGAAAATGGCCATGTTATCAAAAAGAAGTCTATGCATTCACTCCGATTCCTGTCAGAATTTTAATAATATTCCTCACAATATAAAAAAAGTCAGAGATTTATATGCAAACACAAAATCCCACAGCAGTCCTAAACAGAACGAGCACAGCTGGGGGCATCACAATACCTGACCTCAAATTATACTCCAGAACGACAGCAACAAAAATAGTCTGTAAGTGGCACAATACTGAAGTGTAGCCTAATAGATGATAAATGACCCAGAAAAATTCCTCAGAACTATGGTCAGTTAATTTTTAACAAAGGCATCAAGAAATAAAAAGTTATTTTATTCCAGTTTCTTTTATATTTTTTAAGAGCCACATAGAGTGCTATATTTTCATTCATTTTTAAAACCAAACCTTTTTCTTTCAAAATAATGGCCATCTTTGAATGTTTTCTTATTAACATAGAAATGTTCTTTGCTATACAATTAATTTGTTAATTTATTTTTCTCTCCCAATTAAGAAGTGTTCATTTCCCAAACAGTAATAAGTGCTATGATCTATGAATTCTGTAGATTCACATGTAAAATGCTATAAAACAAAAGCATCAGTAACTTTTCCTTCTAAATCTTTTTTTTTTCCTTCTAAATCTTATAGTAGGCTTGAAAAAAATAATTCTTTTGTTAAATAAGTGAAAGCATGATTTATATGTCGCTATTCATTAAATTTAAAGCTATTCTTGCCAACTAATCAGCACATTTGTCAAGATATGGGACTGTCCATTTATATTACTCTTCCAAATCCCAATAAAGCATGAGAAGGAATGAAATAATTCAGAGGTTTAGAAAAGAAAAATGAAAATAAAATCTGTTGCGGTTTTTAAGGATACAAGAACACTGAACTCTTTCAGCTCTGAGTAGAATGACTTCAAATATATACTGCTAAACAGAATATTCCTTTTGATAGAGCTCTACTTACATACTTTCTTCAATCCAGAGATTCCCCTGGTATTTGATCAAAGAGAAATACAGTATTGATGGCCCTGCGGGCTCCCCGGGGTCATTGTGCACACAACAGCTCACAGGAAGGCTGAGAAGAGGAGCTACGGTGTGTGAGAGACTCTGTAGGCTAATTTCAAACTGTGAATTTAGGACTGAGAGCACATATTTTTATCTTACATACAAATAAAACAATGTAGCCAACAAATTTGAAGTGGAGTTTCAGATGAACATTGTTCAAGCAGTTTTATTTCCCCACAGATCTACAAAAAATGGCTCTTTTAAAACTCTAGGATAGTACACATGCATCAAGGACTGTTTAAGTTCACTGGCCTGGCCATCACTCGTGTGTGTTATGCTTCTACACAGAGCCAGCAACCTAGACCGGCAGAGCAAAGCTCACCCTCAAGTCTCACCTCACCAAAATGAAACTAAATTATTTATCTGACTTTCCAAGAAAAGGAAATGGATACATCCTCAACAGAACTACAGGAAGGACTTGCCTCTGCTTTAACCCATCAGGAAAGGAATTAGTAACATGACATTTACCAGCCTGAGTCCTGGTGCATTCTGCTTCTAAGTTCCTGCACAACCTGCTTACTACAAACCAGCTGTTCTGTCTTCCCCAGGGAACATGAATTTTCAATAAGATGCTTCCTAATTCATGAACTGCAAGCACAAGGCTAATTAGGTTATATAATGTAATGTACTGTATTTGAATATGGAGACAGCATCACACAGTGACATGAAAATATAGCATGTTGGGGCTGGAGAGATGGTTCAGTGGTTAAGAGCATTGGCTACTCTTGTGCAGGACCTGGTTCAGTTGCAGTATCCACATGGTAACTAACAGCCACCTGTAAGTCAAGTTTCAGTGAAATCTGACACCCTTTTCTGACCTCCACATGTGGTGCCTGACTTGGGTGCACTTACATACACCCTTACACATAAAATAAAAACAACACATAAAATACGAAGAAAATGAATCATGTCTTTATTTCAAATTATCATGGATAAATATGAGTGCATATAGTGGTTATTTGGTGAGAGCAACTATGGTTTGCTGGAAATGCTTTATCCTTAAAATGAAGTCATATTATTGAAGGCAATTTAACCAACAAATATACTGCATAACCTGTAAATTAATGTCTTTTTTTTTTTTTTTTAGACAGGCTCTCCCTTTAGTCCCAGCTTGCCTGGAACTTACTTTGTAGACAAAGCTGGCCTTGAACTCACAGAGATCCGCCTGCCTCTGCCTCCTGAGTGCTGGGATTAAAGGCATGCACCACCATGCCAGGCCTTAATGTCTTCTTTCAATTAATAGAATATTAGTATTTTGTTATTAAATTGTATACTATGACATTTGTTTGAAAGTCAATTGGAGCATCATCGAGGTGAGTTTAAGTTTCTTTATGAGTGGATGTGAGGATCTGAATGTTCATGTGGCCTCTATAAATTGACCCATGTGAGCTTGGAATAATAACAGCTCTTGACTCTACAACTAAGATTATTTCAGATTTTAGGCAAGAATAATAACTCAAATTTCAAACAACTTATATAAATGTTTTAGGATCCACATATGGTTGGAGATTTTTACATAATCAGCTTTGAGGCAGGATAAACTAATCATGTGTAGCCAACAGATGTGTACTTACAACAAACATCCTTTTAGAAACCTCTGCTTCCCACTAGATGTGCACCCAGATTAGACACTTGTGGACACCAGCTTGAATTTGTAATGGTGCTGACAGGCACAATCATGGTAGATAGAATACTTTTAAAGAACATAATCTTTGTTAAATGTCAGACTTGCTGTTTTACACGAGTAGCAGGCACATTCCTCATGGGTACAATATTTAAACAGTAAAACAGGAGAAAAGAAATGAGATTCTAGGCTCCACCTGACTGTCAGGATCATCTTCTGCATGTTGGGGAGTGTTGTCAGTGCATGTTTAGTATCCACTTTGACCTTAATTTTGCAGCAACGAAAATATGACAGATATCCGAAACAAGCAATCGCTTGACATATCAGGAGCATTTTGACTTGACAGAATGGAACTAAAAACAATTTTCTTAATAATGTGAGTTGGCAGTGAACAGCGTCTGACACTGACCTCTGAGGATTCATTGTTCATTCAGAATGGTTTGGGGCAATGCTGAAATCTGGCAGAAGCTTTATTTTTTATAAGACAACTACTCAGATTTAGACAAAAATCCCTCTTACTCTTTCGGGAGAAAAACATAAATTCTCGTGTTAGAACATACCACAGTTTTACTAGTGTGAAGCTGAGACAGCCCACCAGATGGCTAACACGGGAGGGCCACTCCCAGCAAAGGAGCCTGGTCTTTCCACCTGCCCCAGCCAGCTGTGCATTGCTGACACCAGAGATAAATCATAGCAGCCAGAGAAGGCAGTCTCTTGTCCTGAATTAGAGAGTTTGCTTAAAGAGCGAATAAGATGTAATTATCTAAACATTCCCTTAGTCATAAAGAAAACTAACAATTGTCTGACATTGACAATAAAGTTCTGGAAATAAATTATGTGTGAAGTAATTGGTGGGGAAATAGGCAAGATTTTTTTCACACCCTCCCAATAATACCAATGATGGAAAAAAGTAATGAGACTATTAAGCAAGTGGTGTTATAAAAACATAAATTCCCCAGTGACTTCTGTGGGGATAACAGGAGAATCCTCCATTGTTAAGGTGAGACACATGTTTGTTGACTTCCCCTTTCAGGTAAGCATATTTTGCCATGTTTCATTTGCCTGTATATGTGCTTGCTTATAAGTATGTGTTCATGTATGTGTGAGTTATTCACTCACACAACATGTTTAATAGGCATATTAATATTTATTCTACCTGTCTCTATTGGTGGATATTTGAACTATTTCAATATTTTGGCTTTAAGCTAGAAGGTCTATAATATATCATCTTACATTTCCTCGCTGTTTTTTTTTTTTTTTCTCTGCTTGTTGGTGAAAGAATGAATGCATCCATCATTTTGCTACTATGGTTTTACTTGATATTTTGTACAATATCGAGGTATTAACACAGTCCTAGAACATCTGATATAAATAAAGTATGCTGAATGCATTTATGTTAATTAACTTCAAAGAGTCGCTTAACACACATGGTAAGCCTACTATGTTTATATAAGTCTTTTTCTGAAATATTTTATTGGTCCTTTGAGAATTTCATGCAATGCATTTTGATCACATTCAGATGCTCTTCCTCAGAACCCCTCTGCCATCTCCTCTTAAATCCACCACCTCTCTGCTACACCCCTCTTTTCATGTCCTCTAATGTTATATGAAAGCCTTCTGGAGTCTAATTTGTGTTCTCTAAATTCTCATAGGAGTATGTGTCTACCATGTAGCCTGGTCTTATCTACTCAGGATCAAACCCTTAAAGAAACTCATTCTCCCTCTTCCAACAGCTATCAATTGCCAATAATTCCTCAGCTACGGCTTCTTGCCCAAATGGCAGTCTCCATGCTGGTGTCTTTTCTGTCTTGGACAGCCCTGTAGGTGCTGTCATAAGTGCTGTGGGTTCACATGTGTGACTTTCCGGTTGTGTCTGGAAAACACAGACTCCTTGTGTTCTTCACCATGTCTAGTTCTTATAATCTGATGCTTCATTTTCTGCAATGATCCCTGATCCTCGGGGGAAGAAGTTTTGATACAGGTATCACATTAAAAACTGAACTCTACATAGTTCCTTATAGAACTGAACTCTACATAGTTCCTTATTTTCCACATGTTGACCAGTTGTGGGTCTGTCGGATAATCACAATCTGCTATAAGAAGTAGCTCCTCTGGTGAGGGCTGAGAGTTACATTAATCTACGCCTATAACAATAAGTCATGGGAAGTCAGTTTAATATTATGACCAATTAGTAGAGTAATTGAAATAGTTATACCCCACAGATTGTGACATGTGTAGACCCAGGTTCTTGGGCATGAAAAGATGTAGGCTATTGCACCAATGGATATGTCTTACCAAGTCAGTCATTATTGTAGCTTACAGGTACACGGCTTGCATGGTTGATGATTATTTTTCTCTTCTGGTAACATGAACAACTCCTTCTAGCACTATGGAAGCTCGGCAATAAAGATGAAGCTTTGAGCTTGATTTCCCCTTGTTTGTTATGCAACTCAGTTGCTTAGTGCTCTCAGTAATAGGGTTTCACTGTGAGTTCTGGAGGGTTGTCAAATAAAATGGCAATAGGCAGTATTGTTTTAGGGTCTGGGGGACCTCCTTGAACAACAGATCCACAAAAGGGATTACATTCCTGATATTGGGGCTTTTTTTAATGCTAGCCTGTGGTGCCTGTTATGGGTACTGTTCCTCCCTCTCCCCCCACCCCCACCATTATATGATAATGCCACTTCAACTCTTTTAGTATATGGATACTGAGAAGATTCTACAGTAGTCGGTTTCCATATGACCTTTTCTTTTTTTTTTTTTCAATTTTCATTTTTTATTGATGCTTTGTGTATTTCATACACTGTTTTCCAATTCAGTTCAGGCATATATCCCTTTCCCTTTCCCCCACCCCACCCCAACCCATCCCAGATCATGCATTCTGCCATAACTGTCCTGCATCTTTCTCTGTTTTTTTGTTTTGTTACGACCTTTTCAAAAGACTTTTAGGACAAGTTACACTCTTGTTACTACCTCCCGTCCCCTGCCTTCCTGTTCTCTGCTCCGTTTAAGTCTTCCTAGTCCATCATTTCCCAATCCCCCATTTACATCACTGTATCTATCTTACCTTCCAAGAAGTTCCACAACCCTATTGTTCCAAACTTGTTTCCTGATTTCTCTGGATTTTTCAATTGAAACACAAAGACCCAGAGATTCAAAGCTTGCATCCACGTATGAGAAAGAGTATGTCATGTTCTTTCTCTGGGTCTAGGTAACCTCGCTCAGGATGTTTGCTTCTGCTTCAAGGTCAATACACATACATCTGAATTTCATAATTTTCTTTTTATTTTTTATGTGTATGAATGTACTGCATGCATGTATGTAAATGCATGTGTTATGCAACCCTGTAGAGGTCAGAAGAAGGCAACAGATCCCATAGAAATGGAGTTAAAGACAGTTGTTAACTGTCATGTGGATGCTGTAAATTGAACCTGGGCCTTCTGCAAGAGCAGCCAGAGCTCTTAATAGCTGAGCCATCTCTTCATTCCTCAATTTTATTTTTATTAATTTCTGAATTTCCTTATGCAAATGTATTAAACATTCATGATCGAATTGTCAGTTGATGTAAAGGTAGATTGTTTGTTCATGGTGATTGTGAATAGAACATCCAAGAAGATGGATGAGCAGGTATCTCTGTAGTCAGATGACAGTCCTGGTAAAGGGCTTAGGATGGTGGAGCTGGATTTCTGGGTTTTGGAGACCTCTCCAATTTTCCCTCTCACCAGCAGTAAGTGCTTCAACCTCCCCACATTCTCCTGAGCATTTGTCAACATTTATTTATTTTTTTTTTGTATCTTAGCCATTCTGACTGAAGTAACATTTAATCAAAAAGTCGCTTTAATTTGCATTTAACCTGATGGCTAAAGATGGTGAAATAGTTTAAAATATTTCTCAGCTAATTAGATATTGTTTGAGTACTATATGTTTAGTTCCTTACCTCAGGTTTTAAATTGTTGGCTTTCTTCTTATCTAGTATTTTTGAGTTCTTCGTATATTTTATATACTATCTTGCTTTCAGATATATAGCTAGTAAATATTTTTCCTATTTTACAGCCTCCTTCACTCAATCAATGGTGTCCTTTGTGTAAAGAATCATTTGACTATCATGAGATCTCATTTGTCAATTTTGTGTCTTAATGCTCGCACTATTGCAGTCCTCTTCAGAAAGTCCTTTCCTGTGTTTTTAAGTTCTAATGTATGCCTACTATTTTCTATAATTTTCAGGGTATTGGGGCTTATGTTGAGGGCTTCATCTGTTTGGAGTTGAATTTTCTACATGGTAAGAGATAGGTGTCCATTTTCATTCTCCTACATGTAGCTATCCAGTTTGATCAGCATCGTATGTTGAACATGCTGTCTTTTTCCCCAAATGTGAAGGGATGGTATATTTGGTCAAAGGTCTTTTCTGCTAAAGGATAAAGATATTGAGGCTTTAATTAATAGAATCATTTCCCTGAATTTCTTCTCATAATTTTTCTTCTTGGTACGTAGAAAGGATATTGATTTATTTGTGTTAATTTTGTATCCTGCCACTTTGCATAATGCGTTTATCAGCTTTATGTTTTTTGGTACAGTCTTTAGGATTTTTATGCAAGAATCTTATCTGAAAATAAGGATATTTTGATGTCTTTCTTTACAGTTGTCTCCCTTTTTCTTCTATGACTTTTCTTACTGATCTAGTTAAAATTTCAAGGTCTATGTTGAACAGGAATGAGGACATTGGACATCCTTGTCTTGTTTCTGATTTTAGAGAAATTGCTTTGAACCTTCCTGGATACTGCCTTTATTAGGTTGAGGTAGATTCCTTGCATCCTACATTCTCCATTTCTTTATCATGAAGGACATTGTGGATTGTGTCAAAGACCTTTTCTGCATCTGAGGAAGTTATCATATGGTTTGTGTTCTTTGTCTATTTATGTGTCCATTTACATTTATGGATTTGTGTAGGTCAAAACATCTATGCATCTCTGGGATGAGGCCAACTCAATCATGGTGGATTATTTTTCTTATGTGTGCTTGAATTCTGTTATCAGGCATTTCATTGAGAATTTTTTGTTCATCAGAGAGATTGGTCCATAATTTCTTCTTGTTGTTTTCTCTTTTTGTGGTTTTGGTACTAGAGTAACCATGGGTTTATGGAGAAATTTTGGAAGTGTTTCTACTTTTTTGATACTATGGAATAATTTGAAGAACACTTGTGCTTATTCTTCTTTTGATGGTCTGGTAGAACTCTGTAGGAATGAGACTTTGCCTGGCTTGAGGTAAGGAACTGCAGACTTTGTCCTGGGACTTCTGTGAGTTATCTGATAGCTCCCTGGGCACTTAAATTACCTCTGTGAGTTATTGATAGTTCCGTGAGGTTGGGATATTGCAGTGTTTCCTGCCTCGCCTATCTCTGCAAAGTTCCGGACCCTGATGGTCTCATCCTTAGAGATACTGAGCAAAATTTCACACCTCTAGTTTACTGTTTACACAAACAGGAGCTCTGCTGCCCCTGGTAGGAGCCAAAGTAGCTCACCCTTCCCTTGCTCTCATTTCACACCCTCCTGCCCCCCCCCACTTCCTTGCCCAGAGCACAGTAGGTTTTAGTATATAAGCATATTGCTAGCATGAATAAAACTGAGTTGCTTTTCTCCCAGACCCTCTCTTTGAGTCTGTTTCATTTCTTATCTTCGGGTGACTTTTCACAGTTCCCTCCCACCTCCTTGCCAGAAGCTCAGCCTAGGAACGGTTAGCCTGCCGGCAGGAAACAACTCTGAAACTTGTAGCCTTGTCAAGCTGCAAGCCTGGTTCTAGGAGGGAAGAATATCCTGTGGGTTGCAGCCACGCATGATTAAAGGACCAACAGATTGCGCTATATAAAGCTATATAGATTTGAATTATAGATATAAATATATATTATCACCACAGAACTTTACATTGAATGAATCTGTGGTCCTGAGGTCTTTTGTGTATTTCAACTGGGAATATTTGATAGTGCTACATGTCATTGGTTTATGGATGTTTTAAATTACTTGTTTTTTAATCTGCGTTCTAAGCTTGGTAGGACATAATATACCTAGAAATTCTGTGGTTCTTTCAATTTTTTATTTTTATTTGGATGTAGAGTCTTTAAGTATGTACTGACTTTCCTGACTTTTCATGGTCTGTTGGACCCCTGCCCTTTGCATTCTTTTCAATTTCTTTCCTTTGGGTCCATTTCTGACTTTTTTTTGTTATTATAAAAGAAATGGCAACTTGCCACGGCATGTATGGTGCAACCCTTTTACTCTTGCCACTTGGGCGGCAGACGCGGCAGGAGGATTCTGTGAGTTCAAGCCAGCTTGGTCTACAGAGTGAGTTCCAGGACCGCTGAGGCTACAGGGAACACCTTGTCTCAAAAAAGACCAAAAAAAAAAAAAAAAAAAAAAAACCAAAATAAAAAATAAATGGGTAAAATTTGTCAATCTTGTTGGTCTTTTCAAAGAATACACTGTTTCATTGATTCTTTATACATTTACATTTCATTAATTTTAGTCTTTTATTTATTTATTTATTTATTTATTTATTTATTTATTTATTTTTTATTTCTGTGTGTGTATGAATGTACTGTCTGCGTGCAGGTCTGTGCACCCATGTCGTGCAATGCTGCGGAGGTCAGAAGAGGGTCTCGGATTCCCCTGGAACAGGAGTTCTCCTGGAATTGGAGTTTCAGATGGTTCTAGGCCGCCATGTGGGTGCTGGGGATTGAACCCGGGTACTCTGTAAGAGCAGTCAGCGCTCTTAACTGCTAGGCCATCTCTCCAGACCTAATTTTAGTCTTAATTTTGCATCTAATTAGGTGTTGTTTGTTTTTTGGTTTCTATGTACATCATGTGCATATCATTAAGTTACGAACATGAGATGTCTCTAGCTTCTGATATACGCATTTATTGCTATAAGCTTTTCTTTCATGACCACCTTAATTATGTCCCATAAATTTTGGTAAGTTGCATTTTCATTTTCATTCAGTCTTAGAAATTTTGACATTTCCCCTTTTATTTCTCTCTTCACCTTATTTTCATTTAGCAGAATGTTCTTTCTTCCAGTAAGTTTGTGAACTTTATATTTTGGTTTCTATTACTATTGATATCCAGGTTTATTCCTTTGTGATCAGATAGAATGCAGAATGCTATTTCATTTTCCAGTTTGAGAAGTTGAGACTTGCTTTGTATCCTAATATATGGTCAATTTTGGAGAAAGGTTCATGGGTTGCTGAAAACAATATGGATTCTTTAGTGTTTGGCTGAAATGTTCTTTAGATATCAGTTGTGTCCATTTGATTTATGATGCCATTTAACTCCCGAGTTTCTCTGTTTAATTTCTTTCCTGATTGTCTGTCTACTGTAGATAGTAGGATATTGAAGTCACCCACTAGCACTGTGCTGTAATTAAAAGTATTTTTAATGAAATTCAATGCCCTTGTGTTTGTTGCATACATGTTTAAGATTTTCATGTTCTTGTATCCTCTGTAGAACTGGATTAGTAGCCATAAATTCCTTTATTTTGTTTTTATCATGGAACACTTATTTCTCCTTCAATATTGGCAGGTACTTTTGCTGGATATAATAGTCTGAGTTGATAGATAATGGTCTTTCAGGACTTGGAAATGATTGTTCAAGGCCCTGAAGACTTTAAAAGTTTCTGTCAAATAACCAGGTATTATTTTGATGGGTCTGCCTTCATAAGTGATTGTTAGTATCTTTATTCTTTGTATATAGCATTATTTTCTATGCTTTCACTGTGGCATTCTTCGTCTAAGACTATAATTCCAAGGTTAAGACTTTTCATGCTGTCTCTAAACTCTCCCATGTTCTATACACACACACACACACGCATACACACACACACACAAACACACACACACACACACACACACACATCATGTACACACACAATAACTTTTTGAATCTGGCAATATCCAGCATTATTAGAATATGAGACATAAGGTATATATATAATCTATATATATATATATATATATATATATATTATTCATATGACCCTTACTAAGTTTTCCAATTATTCTACTTTGCTTTCTACTCTGAGTCGTTTTTTATCCTGTCAACTTGTTAATGAGACTTTCTACTAGGTTTTTATTTGGCTTACAGAGTTTTCATTTCTAGAATCATTTTACTTTGGATTCTCTTCAGCTCTCACAGCTCTTTTTGCATTATTGGATTGTTGTCCACGGTTTATTTGTCTCTTTGTCTTTGTGGTCTTTGAGTTGTATGATGCTAGCTGTGATCATTCTTGTGAATTCTTTGTCTGGAAGTTATTTCAGGTCATTTTCACTAGGGACCATTACTATGGGATTTATTTATTTATTTATTTATTTATTTATTTATTTATTTATTTATTTGAGACAGGGTCTCCCTTTAGTCCCAGCTAGCCTGGAGCTTGCTTTGTAAACCAGGCTGGCCTTGAACTCACAGAGATCTACCTGCCTCTGCCTCCTGAGTGCTGAGATTAAAGGCGTGTGCTACCACGCCTAGCGGGATTCATATATTTTTAAGAGACATGTTACTTGTGTTTTTTGTATTGTTTTTATTTCTGCATTATGATTGTGGATGTGAGGTTTGTTGTTTGAGATTTTCTTTCTTTCGCTTTTGTTCTCCCCTTCTTTCAGCAGAGTTGTTCATATTCTTCATGATGGAACTAGTTCATAGCTGTTTGTCTCGTGCTCAGAACCATCAGCTCTATCAAGGATTTCGGCTCCAAAACTACAATCTGGTACTTACTGTGGCTTTGTCAAGAAGTTTGGAACAGGTTAACCCTGGCAGTATGGTTGGATTCTGGGTCTCAGAGATGGACGGAACAACTGGGGAGTTCCATCTGGGTAGCCAGTAGGGCTCTGTGAGTCCTGAGGGGGGTAGGGAGCAGGACAGTTCACGAGGGATTGGACTGAGATCTGTCAGATCCCAACGGGAAAGAGGTGGGTAGGAGTATGTGAATGCAGCTGGAAAGTGCTCACACGGCTTTGGGGTGATGGCAGGAGGTCACAGGCAGCCGAATTGGGTCTCCTGGCCACATGGATGCTATTGGAAGGTCCATGGTAGAGAACAACCTGGGGTCTAAAGACTGTCTCCCCAAATGTTCTCTCTATAGTTTATTTTCTCGACTCTGCTGTTTCTCTCTCTCTCTCTCTCTCTCTCTCTCTCTCTCTCTCTCTCTTCTGGTAACAAGTCTATCTTATTTTTAAATGTATTTATTTATTTATTGTTTTTTATGTATGTGAGTGTATTGTCTGCATGTAGGTTGGTGCAAGGCCGTGGAGGTCAGAAGAGGGTGTTGGATTCCCTTGGAATGGGAGTTAAAGACGGTTCTTAGCCGCCATGTGGGTGCTGGGAAACGAATCTGGGTCCTCTGCAAGAGCAGTCAGTGCTCTTAACTGCTGAGCCATCCATCTCTCCAGCCCCACAACAGCCTATTTTTTTTTTTAATTTTTATTTATTTCTGTATGTGTATCAATGTACTGTCTGCATGCTGGTCTGTGCACCGTGTCGTGACTGCCGCGGAGGTCAGAAGAGGGTCTCGAGATTCCCTGGAACTGGAGTTCTCCTGGAATTGGGTTTCGAGTTCTCGGCCGCCATGTGGTGGCTGGGGATCGAACCCGGGTCCTCTGTAAGAGCGGTCTTAACTGCTAGGCCATCTCTCCAGCCCACAACAGCCTATTTTATAGAGACAAGTTTTGCCTTCAGAAAGTTCCTCTTCAGCTACAATTGCAAACTGACCTTCATCTGCACATCCGCTTCCCTTTTTGTAACTAAAAGAGGAAGCATAACTCCTTCAAATGTATTCTAGCTACCTGTTTAACTTTGTCAGAAACCACTACTATTTGCTGTCTACCATATTTCTAGTATTTAGTAAACATTTTTGTCATTTCAATCCATTTCATCAGCATTTAAGTTTCTAGGGTTTTTTTACATCTATAATGGTTCAAGCTTTTTTGTTTTTAATTCTATGATGCTCGGTCATAGTCTCTTTTCACCTTGCATTCTGTATTGCTCCAGGCAAATTAACTTATATCCACAAATTCACTTACTACCTAACACTTCTGGGGACAGTACTGGATCACATTTTATATCAGATGGCCTCTCTTCACTCCAGTTGATTGTATGGACTACAGTCAAATCCTCATCCCATTTTTGCTACCAAGTAAGAATGCATAACAAGTGAATAAATATGTCAATAAGTAGAAAAATGTACACATGTGATTCCCAAGCTCCAAACAGTTGACTACTTCCATGCCACACAATATCACAAACAGAACTGCAAATTACCACACTGAACCCAAATTAATCATGTTGGTCTTCCACTTTTCTACAAGAGGTTCTCTCAGTTAATTATCGTTTTGAATATTCATGCTTTTCTGCAATTATAAAGCTTAATGTTTGGGTCTTATTCTATATTGCTTCCTGTATTTAAACTATGATCACATTTTAGATCCTAAATAATTCTGGAATCCATACAATAGTATTCATTTCAAGGTCCTCATCCATAGTTGTTCTCATAGACATCCTCTCTCACTCCTCCATCTTCAATTTCCATAGCAACTGCTAACGCATTCTTTAGGGGATGTTGATAACTTATTCATAAATACATTTAAGTTAGATTTGAAAGAATCACAAGACTAAGAGAAAATTCCCAAGGTTCTGAATGGTGCATGTCTCCATCTTCACCACACACTATACTCTCCATTTTCTCAGGATGACCATGGAAGCATCTTTCTATTGCTTCATAACACTATTCTCTCCGCATATGGCTACCTTCTAAGGTGACTCCCAGTATCTGAAAACTTTCACCGGCAGTATCCATCTTTAGTTAGTTAATTCCTATTTGTCTTTGTACCTGAGCATCATTTCTTTGGGGAAGACATTCTTGACACAGTTTATATCAGGTACCATATTGAAATGCTCTCTTACAATTTTCTTATATATGATACTTGGCTAAAATGACTTTCTTCTTTCTATAGTTAAGTTCATTAGAGAAAGCTTGTTTGCTTGTCATTGTGTTTACTAAACTTAACACTATGCCTGATAATGATAACAAAACTGAAAGTAAATATATCAACAATGAGTGTACCATATAAAATTAGTGGTGATATACTAATTAAATCAGTAGTTATATATATGTTATAAAGTATAACTAGTTATACTTTATGTTATATGTTTATATATGTTATATTTTATACCATATGTTATAATTTATAACATGTTATATTTTATATCATGTTATTATTTTGTGAAAATATATAACTACTTATTTATATATAAAGTATGAGTCTATATTTTCTCTATATATAATATCTATACATTTTTTATTGGGCTGAAGAATGGCTCAGGTGTTAAGAGCATTGCCTACTCTTGGAGAGGATCTTCTGGGCTTGATTCTAGCACTCCACATCGTAGCTAATAACTGGTCCATAACTCCAGTCCAGGGAAATAT
>VZQC01013770.1:1960138-1991009 GCA_009823505.1 Rhizomys pruinosus | reverse complement strand
TTTGGTGAATATCCAGGCTGAATCCATGTCTTGGCTACCGTAAACAGTGAAGAAATAAACACTGTTGTGCAAATAAATATCTCTAGGGTAGAACCTACAGTCCTTTGGGTTAACCCCCATAAGCGGAATAGCTGGGTCATACTATTACATGAAATTTTTCTTTGACTGGTTCAAATGGAAATGGAACTTTTTTCAAAAGACAAATGTCATTCGTACTAGTCATTAGAATATGATTACCAATGTAAAGAGTAAAATATAATCACTACCACGATGTGCAGCCTAAAGTATTAGGATCATTAGCATCACCACCTATGTCTTCCTCATTTTCTCTTCAGGGCAAAGGAAAAAGGAAAACAAGAAAAGCAGCCCAAAGACCCATTTAAAATACAAACCCTGGGGTGAAAGGAGTTTCTAGCACAGGTGTGTATTGACAGGAAATCAATGTTTGCGTATGCCTTTAATCCTAGCACTTGAGGGGCAGAGGCAGGCAGATCTCTGTGAGTTCAAGGCCAGCCTGGTCTACAGAGTGATCTCCAGGCCAGCTGGGACTAAAGGGAAACCCTGTCTCAAAAATACCAAAAAACCCACATTTTATTATTTTTATTTCATGTGTATGAGTGTATTGCTTGCATGTATGGAAGTGCACCCATGCCCTACAGTGCCTGCAGAAATCAGAAGAGGGTGTCAGGTCCTTGGAACTGGAGTTATGTACAATTTTAGCTGCTATGTGGTTGCTGAGAATCAAATCCTCGACCTCTGCAAGAACAACCAATGCTCTTAACCACTAAGTATCTCTCCAGCCCCATGCTTACTTTCTTAAAATGAAGACAAATATATTCCTGAGGCTGCACCCAGCTCTCAGAAGAGATGCATCATTTTGGAGGGGACCACAGATGTCAGCCCACCTCTTCTTAGCTGAATGGGTTTTACAGTGGCTTGGAGAAAGAAAAGGATTACCAACAGGAAAAAGGATGCAGGAAAAATTATGCAGGGACTTCCAAGCAACTGCAAATAATGAGAATGTATTTATGAGTGACTCAAGTGCACTGGTACCTATAGTCAGTAGTATTTTTAGTATACAAAAATTAGCTCCTTTATACGATCACAAATTTTGTAAATATAAGACAAAGAGATTCTTAGCACTTTTATACCTGTGAAACCTGATAGCCAGGTTAATTTTGTTTTTATCTGTATGAGTGTACTATCTGCATGTAGGCTGGTGCACTTGTGTCGTGCAATGCCGCAGAGGTCAGAGAGGGTGTCGGATTCCACTGGAACTGGAGTTAAAGATGGTTCTTAGCCACCATGTGGGTACTGGGAATCAAACCCGGTCCTCTGCAAGAGCAGTAGGTGCTCTTAACCACTGAGCCATCTCTCCAGCCCCAAGCCAGGTTAATTTTGTAGATACTTGATAGCATTGGTATTTAAACATGTACTTTTTCTTTTCAAAATTTTTCTTTATAGAATTTTTGTGTATTTCATACAGAACATCTCAATCAATCTTCATCACCTTTATATCCCCTTCCCCCAGCACCCTCCCACAGGGCTGCCACTGGAATTCATACATTCTGTCATTTGTGTTAAGGCCTACTGTGTCAAGTTAGTGTCCCCAGATGTCCCTCAATGCAACTTAATCTACTGAGGTATATCAGCCTATCTAGAGTCCCTCAAATTAAGATCAGCTCTTCCTCGCCCATCGGTAACCAGCTGCAAATATTCCTTCAGGTAAGATTGGGGTCTGTTGCCCATTTCACCAGTTCTATATGCTGAGTTTTGGTCTGCTTGAGTTTGCACGGTTCTTGTGCATGCTGACACCATTGCTTTAGGTTCATATGAGCAGGTCCCAGGAGTTTGTAGGATTCCATTTCCATATGGTCATGCATCTCCTCCCTGACTCTTACAATCTTTCTGCCCACTTTTCCACAATGCTCCTTGAGCCCAGGTGAGTGAAGCTAAATATAGTAATCCTGTCCAATGACATACATTCTGCAGACTCCGAATCTCCATGCTTTGGCCACTTGTGACCTTTTGTGTTCCCAACTCTCTGTTGCATGAGGGAGCTTCATTAATAAGAACTGAGAGATTCATTAGTGTCCTTCTACACTTTCTTCTAAGTTCTGTGAGCCTTAGGTGTAGGGGTTACATTGTGATATGCCAATTAGAAGTAAGCAATTCAAGGACAATGTCTGCGTATGATCAGTTGTGGAACTCTAATGCTCTCCTCTGGTGCAAGAGAAGCTTCTTTGATGAGTGATGACAGGGCTGCTTAATTGTAAATACGAGCATACATATTTTGCACATGGTAAGAAATTACATTAGTCTACAGATAGCCTTGGGATTTTTCTCTAACACCTCTCCAAACATGCATATTTGGCTGTTTACTGTACCACACATGAGTTTACTCCCATTGAGTGGACTTTAGGTCTAATTAGACAGCTATTGATTGCTCCCCAAATAAAAGTGCCACTACTGGACCAATGTTGTACGCTGTGCTGGACATTGATGTGGATATCTGGTCTTTTTTTATTTTTTTAATTTTTTTAATTTTTTAAATTTTTTTTAATTTATTTATTTTTTAAGGGATTCTACAATACAATCACACAGTTGTTTGCAGATAGCATTGATGTCACTCATTATGTCATACAATCAGGTAATTGGTGCATTTTGCAAGTATCTATGTCCAAATTTTGAACAACCCAAGGTTCCCATAGACCAGTTGGAGAAGCTTGTATGCACAGACATGTTGATCAATCAGGAGTCCAGACTATATTCCTGTAGTCTCATGATTCACCCCTNACTGTATGAGAAAAAGAATTACCATATTTTAAAACATACTAGACAACATCCACTGAACAAATATTTACTGATCATTATCATTTCTTACGTACCGAATTTAGATTTTTTTTACTTATTTATTTCATTGATCTATGACTGTACTGTCTGCATAAGTCTGTTGCACCTGTGTCGTGCAATGGCGCGAGGTCAGAGAGGGGTGTGGATGTTCCCCTGGAACTGGATGTTAAAGAATGTCTCTAAGCCAACCATGTGGTGCCGTGGGATGCACCCAGGTCCCTCTGCAGAGCAGGTAGGTGGCCTCTGTAAAACACTGCGAGCCAATCTCTCCAGACCCATGAATCAGATTTAAGTAGTAAAAAGATCCCATAACTTTTCTACAATACTACAAACTGATTTCCTAAGAGCGCCGACCGCTCTTGCAGAGGGACCCCGGGTTCGATCCCAGCATCCACTGATGGTGGCTGAGAACCATCTGTAACTTCCGTTCCAGGGGAATCCGACGCCCTCTCTGACCCCCGCGGCACTGCACGGACACGGGTGCAAGGACCGGCCCACAGAGACATATACATGGCATACAATAACACGAAAGTAAAGGGTAAAAAAGGGGACGGCTTCATTTCAAACGGAGGACATACAGTGAGACACCAGCACTTAGTAAGAAAAAAAGGGGCAATTTATAGTGAAGGTATAAATTGAAATTAATCTTTCTCAAAAGTGGTTTGACAATGCCCATCAAGTTTTATTAACATTCATTCCTTTAAACTTGAAAAGTACAGGAATCTGAGACATTACACATAAAAATTACATGCAAAGATGTTACACTTATTTATATAGTCAAAACAGAAGCAACCTCAACATCCAACATATAGTAAAGTTACATGATGTTTTATATGTATGCAAGGATGATGAAAACAGCTTACAAGACAATGTAATCCAAAGCATGTAGGTGTATTTTTAACTGTGGATGCATGTGCTCATTCAAACAGGAATACTGTGAAACTATCTCTTCAGCTAACAGCGCTGAAAGCAGTATTTTATTTATCTTTCTGTTATAGCAAATTTCCTATAGTACACTGTAGAATGAAGATGATTGAAAATTATTTTAATACATAATAAAAAAATTTCTGAAGGAAGAGATGATTCAGCAATTAAGGGTGCTGAAAACTCTTGAGAGGACCCAGGTTTTGATTCCTAGCAACCACAAGATGGTTAACAGCAGTCCATAACTCCAATTCCAAAAGAACTCCAGTTCCAAGGGATCTAACACCTTCTTCTGACCTCTGCAGGCACTGCCAACCACAGTACCCCTTACACACAAGAGGCAATACGTTCATACACTAAAAATAAAATAAATAAAAGATTTAAGAACCTCACTAAACAGGATATATATCAACAAAATCATACTCACACTTTATAGTGACGTTACGTAATTCTATGCCAGGTAATATGGCTATATCTGCTTTTTAGCAACTACTAATTACACCGAGAATGTTAAATAGAGAAAAATTCTTCAACTGAGTAAATACAAAATACCAATTCACAGTAAGAGAAAGTAAAATCTAACCTCAACACTATCCTTGTACTTAGATAGCAGGGTGGCAATAAACCTTTCCTCAGTACGGATCTTCTGTATTACTTGACTGTATGTATTTAAAACAATCTCCTTGTCTATGGCACCTTGCTCCTAAATGCATAAATAACCCAATGGTTAAAAACTTTAAAAACAATGCATAAACTTCAAAATGACATCTTTAAAAACTGCCATGTCCATTTCAAATTGTTTCTCAAAATTTTTCTAGACAGAAGACTAATATCAAAGATGTTTATATGCAAAATTTATCTCTATTATACTATATTATTTCTGAAGTTGTCTGAAATGGAATATTAAAGGACATCAGGGTAGCCAATATTCTAAACAGGAAAACCAAACAAATTTAAAAACTACACCAATCGAAATTATTTTTAGAAATAATCTCTCAACAACCACTTCTAAAAATTAAGTCTGACAAAACCAATCAAATCTATTTAATAGAAATAAAGTATGTGTCTTTTTAATATATTTTGACTAATCTTTCAGAAAAGAACGAAAATTACAACGCATTATATTGAAGGCTTTTGGAAAAAGGTGAATAAACTCGAGATCCCAATGAACCACATGTTTAAAGTTTAGAAGAACCTACACTTTTTTTAGAAAGGGTCTCCTGTAGACTAAGCTGGCCTAGAATTCACTCTGGACCAGGCTGGCTCAATTCACCAGAGACTCTGCCTGTTTCGCCTCCCACGTTACTGGGGTTCATTTTTCATTTGCTACGAATACAGGTTATATGAGAGGAGAGAGGAGGAGAGAGAGAGAGAGCGGAGAGAGCGAGAGGAGACGAGAGAGAGCGACCCATATAATTCTTGTATATGTATTTCCAAAGCTGGCCCAGATTTTTCTTCAGTTTTTCATAAGATCTAATGAGTATTTTCTTAAATTCATTAGATATGACAAATTTATAGAGTAAATTGTACCAAAAGCTAATCTCCTTAAGAGACCAGGGAGAGGTCTCCCACAATTGAATATTAGAGTTTTCTTAATGTAAAATGTCTTATTTAGGTATTTATGTGAAAACACTATCCTATGGGAGAATTAAGATTGTGTATCACATTTGGACTAGAACATACAGTGTCTTTTTTTTTTTTTTGAGACTGGTTTCCTCTTTAGTCCCAGCTGGCCTGGAGTCACTTATGTAGCCCAAGCTGGCCTTGAACTCACCAGTGATCCCACCAATGATACTGTGTTTAAAGGTGTGTACCCCACCATACCCAGCCACAGTGTCTTTCAAAGAGACTTCTAAGAAGGCAAATGAAGGCCAGTCTTAATACTATCTAACAGAGCAACTTCTATATTAGTTAATACCATCGGCCTAGCAAATGAGCGTTGCTTCACAGAAAACAATAATACATTACGCACAATCAGAGAGAACTCTAGCTCTTTGCAGACACATGACTCAGTCTTCTCTAGGATTTCATCAATATTACCAATCTTGTCTTCTGAAGTCAGTGATTCTTCCAAAGAAAGATCAAAAACCTTATTTACATAAATAAAAACAAGGTATCTGCAATAAGTAATTCAATTAGCATTCATTGTGCCTATATACCTGAAGCACATTAGGGTATACCATGGTCAATGGAGAAAAATAAGACTACAGAAAAAAAAAATTACCTATAACACATACACCCTATTGAAACTTACGATGCCAGTCACCACCATCAAAGAAGCTTCTTTTCAACAGACAAAGATTATTACAGAGTTCCACAAATGTTCATACACAGATTGTGAATTTCCCCAGCCTACATGGCACATCTACAGTCAAACCTCTACATCTAAGGCTCGTGGAACAAAGAACAGGGGATAAAGAGAACACTAATCCGTCTCTCAACTCTCATCATCAAGGCTCCCTCGTGTGCAGAGGGCCAGGAACAAAAGGTCATAAATGGCCAAATTGTAGAGAACAAGAGTCTGAAGAGGGGGGGTCCTCTGAATAGGATGCCATACATTAAACACCCATCAGGACTCGGGCCCACTGCAGAAGAGGGTGGGTCAAAGATTTCTAAGAGCCGGGAAGAGGTACATGACCATATGAAAATAAGAGTCCTACCGGCTCCTGGGACCGCTCCTATGAGCAATTAGCAATGGTTTCAGTATGTACAAGAGCCATGCAACCTCAACCGGTTGGGAGACAAAAAATCCCGCACAAATCTCTGGAAATGTGGCAGGGCCCACATATGAGCTGAAGAATATTGGCAGCTGATTACTTGCTAGATGAATAAAAGCTGATATTCTTGGGGGCTGGAGATAGATTCTAGCCGTTAAGAGCCCTGACGCTCTGCAGAGGACCCCGGTTCGATCCCAGCACCCAGATGGCGGCCAAGAAACCATCTGTAACTCCCGTCCAGGGGAATCCGACACCTCTTCTGACCTCCGTGGCATTGCACGATGGGTGCACAAACCTACATTGCAGACAGTCCATTCAACACATAAAACAATAAATAAAATAAAAAATAAATTTTTTTAAAAAACTGATATTCTTATAAAGGGAGGGACTCTAGACAGGCTGACCAGATTCCTGTGGATGAACTTGTACCGAGGGACGTCTGGGGACACTAGCTTGACCCGATGGGCCTTGACACAGATGACACAATGTATAAATCCCAGTTGAGGGGTTAGGGGAGTGCCAACAAGTAAGGTGTTATAGAGATGATTGGGATGTTTGGTGAAACACACAAATTCCATATAACAACTTAGATGCAAGAACAGTAAAGGTACATATGCACAGTGTACTTAAGGTCATGATTAAGATGACCAAGCAGTCAATCCAAATGAGAAGAGAAAATAGGAAGAAAATCAAGATGACATTTTCTACTACTAAAAGAAGCAATATGACTCAAGTGATAAAAACCTTCATAAAGCTGCCCAGAAGGTTAACCTAAATCGAACAGGTAACAGTAGATAATGTCAGTTATTGAAAAAGGAAGGGATAATGATTACAACATACCCTGTTTGTTTTTTCCACAAGCACCTTTGATCAAGAGCTCTCCTTACCTTCTGGCTGCTCTGGAACCATGCCACAAGCTGCTGCAGAGAAGCCTCTGTTTCACTCCTAATACTGGTGAACTCCTCTCTTTTACTACACTGCCAGTCATAAAACTTTCTAAGTATTTCTTCAGAGCTGGTTCCTTCTTTGGCTTTTCCATACACTGCTTCTAAAGAAGCTGATAAATCCTAAAGAAAGAAATGTTTGTTTGTTAAAGATTATTAACGGTATATTAGGATTTAGGCACTGATTTAAGATCCAAAAGACAAAATATTATGGTTGATCCTGACTTTTAACAGGGTCTCACCATGGAGCCCTGGATGGCCTAGTATCTCTAAGTGACCAGTGGCCCTTCGCTACAGAGATCTATCGCCTGCCTCCTGAGTTAATGGATTAAATGCATGGGCTATCAGATGTGGACTGAGTCCATCTTCTCCTTTGCATAAAAATTTTTTTTTTGTAAAAATCAACTTGACGTGAAGATCTAAATCTAGACAAGTTATTTATTGCGCCTAAAAATAAAGTTGTTAAGTTAATAGTCACGAATTATGCTTTCTAATTTCTTTGGGTTTTCATAAGTTTAACAAACTGCCATCTTTAAGCTGGGCGTTGGTGGCGCATGCCTTTAATCCTCGCATTGGGGAGGCAGTAAAACTCACCAGGTGGATCTTGTGAGTTCAAGGCCCTCCTGCTCTACAAAGTGCTCTCAGGCCAGCTGGGACAAAGGAGACCCTGTTCCCAAAGGCAAAAAAAACAAAACAACAACAACAAACAAAAAAACTGCCCTTTTTTCATGAACTGTAAATAAGCACCTTATTGTTTGTCATGACATGGAAGTTTCCAAAGACATCATTGCTAAGTAAATAAACCCCACAAATAAATATATGAATAACTCCAATAAACTAAAATATTAAACTGGAAGAGTTATGGCTCAGGGGTTAACAACCACTTTGTTCTTGCAGAGGATTCATGTTCAAACTCTAGCACCCACATTGCAGCTAACACCATCCTAACTCTAGTTCCAAAGGAAAATGATGCTGTCTTCTGATTGTTGCAGGTATTGCATGGCAGGGGTGCACTTACACATGCAGGCATAACACTCATATGCATAAAATTAAGATTAAATCAGGGTCTAGAAAATTGTGTGGCTCACAGTGACGATTCCAGTGCCGGAGAATCAAACTGTCTTCTGGTCTTTGAGGGCATTGCACAACCCAGGTGCGCTCACATACATGCAGTGCATAGACTCATAACATAAAAATAATAAATACTTTTTTTTTTTTTTTTTTTTTTTAAAAAATTAAAAATATTAAACATGTGTACCTAAAAGCCTGTTTTTATTTATTTATTTATGTTGTATGAATGTCCGTCTGCATGTAAGTCTGTGTACCCAAGTTATGCAACGCGTGGAGGTCAGAAGCGGGCATTTGGTTCCACTGGAAACTGGAGTTCTCCTAACATTGGAGTAATGACTGTTCTAGCTTGCCCGTGAGTGCTGGGACCAAACCCGGGTCCTTGCCAAGAGTCGTCGGCACTCTTACCCGCTAGGCCATTTCTCCAGCCCCTAAAAGCATTTTTAAGGACTAAAAGAGACAAGGTAATCAGCCAATACAGTCTGCTGGATTTCTAAACTAGGAACCAAACTCTAGAAACCAGAGCACAAAGAAAGCTTAACAAATCTCAAAAATTTTTACACACAAAACACCTCTGAGAACCCATCAGAAAGAGCAAGGATGGTTTTGGTGCTTAGCTCTACATGAATATAGTCATGCAAGTGGGAGAAGACCTTTAGCATTTAATAGCTTGTAGGAAAAAAAAAACATCTTATTCCATCTTGCCTTCTCTTCCTTTTAGGTAGTAAAGGAACACCACCAGAAAGAGGCAATGGGATTGTATGTGGACCATAAGAACACAAATGAGATAAACGACAATCACAGAAGGGCTGACCAACCCATGTACACACACTCTGGTTTTTCCTTGAACACACAGCAACATTTCTACCCAAGGTGACAGCCCCTGGAAAAAAGCAGTGGTTGAGGTGGAGGGAATGGAAGGTGTGCTAAAGATTAAGACCATCTAGAAAAGAAACAAGGAATATCAGAGGGTCCAGATTCTAACACCTACAATTTCTGTAACCCTAAAAAAGCCCTTGTTTCTATTCCTTACTCCATCTCAAGTCCTAAGAACTTATGTTCTAGGTTTCATTCTTCTCTAGCTTCCCTCTATGATATTATCCTACACCTAGACAACAGAACTGAAGTAGCTTATAGTCCCAAGGGAATATAGAATCTTCAGGACTGGTAAAGAGGGGGATAAGAGGTGTGACTAACACAAACGACTCTAAAACAAATATAACTAAGCATCTTCTAAAAAAGAAAGGACAATCCGTAACAGATAACCAGATAATAATTCAAATATAAAAAGTATTCTCAAAAAGGAAAACATATTGAATACAACAAGGTCTTTATAAATAAAAACCAACCAAAGACATTACCTATAAGTGAAATGATCTTAGAAATAAAGACTATAGGGGCTGGAGAGTTCGCCCTAGCGGTTTTAAGCCTCCGGACCGCTTTGCAGAGGCCCCGGGTTTGATCCCCAGCACCACATGGTGGCAAGAACCGTCCGAAACTCACTTCAGGGAGAACTCCAGCTCCAGGGGAATCGAGACCTCTTCTGACTCCCTGGCATTGCACAATCCGGTGCACAGACCTACATTGCAGACAGTAAACATTCATCCACATACAACAAATAAAATCTAAAAACAACGAATAAAGCATATAATGGATTTGCTAAATGCCAGAAAGGATACTGTTAGAGAACCAGTTAATGATCTGTATCAAGTCAAGGATTGCTCCAAACAGACATTGCCAGAGATTTAAAAAGGAAAAATGAAATGTATAGAAGTATAAGTTTAAACATATAAAATAATGAAAGAAAAATGGGATGGGGAGAGGGACAGCATCCTAAGAAATATGTTTCAAATATATTTATTTTTTTATTATTTTTTATGTGTATGAATGTACTGTCTGCATGTTAGGTTTGTGCACCCGTGTCATGCAATGCTGCGGAGGTCAGAAGCGGGGGGTGTCAGATTCCCCTGGACACATAGAGTTTTAAAGGTGGTTCTCAGTCGCCCTGTGGATGTGCCGGGATTCAAACCCGGGTCCTTTTTTATTCATGTGTATTGCGTGTATGTCTGTGTGTTTAGTGCACTCATGTCGTGCAGTGCTGAGGCGGACAGAAGAGGGTGTTAGTCCCCTGGAAATGGAGTTACGGATATTTGTTAGCTGCCATGTGGGTGCTGGATTTGAACCTGGGGTCTTCTATAAGAAATCCAGTGTTTACCCATGAGCCATTCTCCAAGCCACCCAAATATTTTTTTTATTTATATTTTTTTCTTTCTTTGCTCTTGCAATTCCTATCTTTTTTTCTTCTTTTTTTTATTCATTTTTTTTAGTTTTAAGGAACCAAATAATTTTTTAAACGAAGTAAAGATTCTAATATATCAAACTACAACTGACTCAGTTAAATCAAAATTAAGGCATGCTTTCGTTCAATTTAAGAACAGGTCAAAGATAAGTTTCTAAACTTTCCAAAGAGGAAAAAATTCAAAAATATAATTAGAGCATGCAGCTGGGCATAGTGGCGTCTTTAAGTCCGGCACTTGGAGAAGCAGAGACAGGGGAAAATTGTGGGTATCCTGGTCTATATAACAAGTTTCCATGTCAACTGGCTCAAAGGAGACCCTGTCCAAAAAACAAAAAAAAAAATAAAAAGATTGATGCCGCTCATTATAACACGAACACATATATTACCTCGTCAAAGTCTCAATACCCCCTCGTTCTGGCCTCTTCCCCCCCCCGGTCTCTCTTTCCCTTTTCTCCCCGTTGGACATTAGATGCCTTGAAACATTTACTACTTCACAAAGCCAATTACACCAATGGCTTTCCAAAAGATTCTTAAAAAAAAATTCATCTATGAAAAAAGATAATTGCGATAAAAAATGTTTTTTTAACTGAGCTATCACACATAACACCCACACAACCTGTGACTTAAGTCCTAGATAACTACTGTAGTTGCTTTCTGGCTGACTATGGAGAAGGAGATAAGATAAACAGAGGGAAGGAAAATGTTCAAAATTAGCATGGGAAAGTAGAAGAGGAGAGAAAGGAAATCATGACAAAGACTTAAAAAAACAAGATAACAGAAATAAGTTATGATCAAACACTAACTATAGATATGTATCTCATTTAAACTAGCAATCAAAGATAAATTTATAAGCTAGACTCTTTAAAAATTTAATATATGTGTTAGATACAAGACATTCCAAAAAATGGATGCTTACCGTGGATGTAGTGGCACACGCCTGTATTTCCAGCACTTGAGAATCCCCCAAGTTCAAGGCTGCCCTAAGTGACAGAGCAAAAATCTGTCTCAACATAGCCATGCTTGTGATATCGTGTCAGTACTCAAAAGGTGTCAAATTCTGGAGCACTTCAAATTTTGGATTGGGATACTATGGTGAATATCACCCATAGGTTCCAAGTGTTTGGACACTTTGCCCCAGTTGATGGCCGTGCTTGGTAGGTTTTAGGAGTTAGAGCCTTGATGGAGAAAACATCACTAGGAGTGGACTTTGAACGTGTTTTGTTTTGGTTGGTTTGGGTTTTTTTTTTTTTTTTTTTAAGACAGGTTCCCTATAGCCCCAGGGCCTGGAACTCACTATGTAGACCAGGTGACCTTGAACATACAGATATCTGCCTGCCTTCTGCTCCCACAGTGCTAGGATTAGAGTGTCTGCCATCAAAAAACCTGGTTTAAAGCTGGTTCTTAGCCGCCATGTGGGTGCTGGGAATCGAACCCAGGTCCCTGCAAGAGCAGTCGGTGCTCTACCACTAGGCCATCTCCCAGCCCCTTGAGCCAGTCTTAAGTCTTGCCAGATTTCCAGTCTCTTCCTGTTTCCTGTGCCTACTTGCAGATATAACCACTAGGCTTTCTGCCCTGGCAACCTCTGCTACCATGTCTCCCAGCCATTATGTACTATGATCCCTCTAAACAGCAAGACAAATAAATGTTTTTCTTCTATAGTTGGTCACAGTGTTTTCTCATAGAACCCGAAACGTAACAACTAATTCCAAATATTAATTGTATTTACCTTTTTAAAAAAAGATTTTCTGGGCTGGAGAAATGGCATAGAGGTTAAGGGCCCGACCCGCTTTGTCCAGATGACCCCCCCCGGGTTCGATCCCCGCACCCCACATGGTGGCCGAGAACCGTCTGGAAACTCCAATTCTCGGAGAACCCCAGTTCCAGGGTAATCCAACCTCTTCTGACCTCTGCCGCATTGCACCACACAGGGGGCACCAACAACTGATGCACGAAATACATTCATACACATACAGAAATAAATCAATAAAAAAAAAGAATTTTTCTAATTAAGGGGTTGTAGCCCCTGAGCTCATGTTAACTGTGAGAAAAAAAATAATCTATTTACTGCACTGTAGAAAGGTAAATTCTTACTACACTACTCCCTTTTTACATATAAGGATTATTTCACCATTTTGGAAGAACTTATAACACCTATACAATTCCAATTAAGAAAATGGTTCCGGGTGGAGTCGCCCTGCTAGCAGGGATTAAAAGTTTCTGTTCACAATACAAAAAAGCTGGAACCAAAAACCAAATGCCCCTCAAAATGCCAAGTGGGTCGAGAAAATGTGGTACATCTACACAATGGAGTTCTCTGCAGCAGATAAAAAAAAAAAAAAAAACACATCATGAACTTTGCAGTTAAATGGGATGGAACTGGAAGCATTTATGTTAAGTGAAGTAACGCAGTCCCAGAAAACAACATGACAAATGGGATCCTTCATCTGTGGATGCTAGCGCTAAGTACCTACTTGTAATGTTGGGGTGGATACATATGGAAAGAACCCAACAACAACAAACACAGAAAAAGACTGCTCAAAGAACTGACTGAAAGGTAATCTGATGGGGTGGGAGGTGGGCTGGACACGGAGTCAATATTTGATTTAGTAATACATCTTGTTACAAAAACTATATGAAGCATAAAATTTTTTTTAAAAAGAAAATGGTTTAGGGGCTAGCAAATGGCTCCGACGATAAAGCCTCTACTGCCACCAAGGCTTAACTTGGAGTTCAATTCCCAGAACCCACATGGTAGGAAGAGAGAACCAACTCCCACAAGTTGTCCAACTGTACCTCCACATGTACACCTGAATGCAACATGTGCATTCATGCTGCTCATGTAAAGAAAAATAGCCACATAAATTAAATTGCAAAAAAGACAAAAGTTTAGGGTTGCCGATGTTTTTTTCTGGCTGAGCATTTAAGAAACACCTGTAGCTGCTCTCCAGCGCACCAATGTGCAACTTCCCGCACCACATAAGGCAGCTCACAACACCCGTACCTCCAGCTCTGGGGGATCTGACACTTATGGCCTTCCCCAATGAGCACCTGCACTCACATGCACACACTCCCACACAGACACAGACGATAGATACACACACACACACACACACACAACACACACCCACACATTACATATATATTAAACATAAAATACAAGCTTTTAAACGAAGAGAATGTTTCAAACCAGGGCCCCAGTGATTCCTGAACCATAGACATTATCATCAAAACTGCATCTTCATCCAAGGAAACAAAAAGAGACCCTGTTTGTATATTCCACATTATTTTCTCCAAATTTCTAGAAAGCCAATTACCTGCAGTCCAAAACAAGACAGATTTCAACTACTGTTCAATTTAACACCAAAGTAGCAAAACTTCAAAGACATGAGTAAAGAGAAATACTGTGTTCTCAGCCACGCGGTGGGGCACATCTTTAAATACCAGCACTCGGGAGGCAGCGTCAGGCAGATTTGTGAGTTCACGGCCAGCCCTGGTCTACAGAGTGAGTTCCGGGTCATCTGGGTCTACCGGGACCTGTTTCAAAAAAAAAAAAATGGAATGATTTAACACTGCCAAGCTTATGCTCAAATCAAAATCACTGCTGAGCTGGAAGACAAGGCTCAGACAAAATTCTGTTACAAACATGAACATCTTTACTGCACTTTTTTTTTTTTTTGGGCTTTTTGTAACAGGTCTCCCTGCAGCCCCTAGCTGTCCTGGATCCACTCTATAGACAGGCTGCCTTGAACTCACAAGATCCACCTTCCTCTGGCCTCCCAAGTGCTAGGATTAAAGGGTGCGGCACCACGCCCAGCACAAAGCTATTGCACTTTAATCTCTGATCAAGGAGCCAACTCTGGCAAGTGGCTCTACTAATTTTCCTACTAGAAGGCAATAGGGCCCTCTCATGCCTGCTACTGCTATTGTCTCCATGAGTTTCTCCAATGCTTCCTGAACCAGTGAATACTGTCAGGCATTTTATCTTGCTTGCATGCAAGATAACACATATGTACTTAAAAATAACAAGTTAAGTATGGATTGTTTACTGCCATTAAAAACCCGAATTCAGCAAAGGAACACTTTATATTTATCAATATATCTAAGATTTCAAGGCTAATACTTTACCTCTCAAAGGAAAAACTTAATTTTAAATGTCTGTTTAATATATTTTAATTCCAACCTGCAATGTTTTTAAGCGTTTATCAAGTGGTAATTCATCTACTTCCAGAATAAAAACTTTTACAGCCACAAATAGCTTCTGTTGTACTTCATTTCTTTTGGAAATCAAAATATTCCCTTCATTCTGGAGAAAGGAAAATTTAATGATCATTATGAACACATCAGGTATTTCCACACATTTACCTATACAGACAAAAGTGATTTCTAAAACTTAACACTACATTTTCCAAACATAACAACATTTAAGAGAACTACCTTTAGAATACCAAATTATCAAATAACTTCTTATTTACTACACACTACCTTTTCCCTATTCGTAATCCATCCTCAATTTATGAACCTATTCATTTTTCAAGATTTACTTAAACTCTACCAGGATAAAACCTCCAATTCACCTAAAGTTAACTCAGACGGTATTTACCATACTATACTGAATTATCTATCACTCCGTTCCTAAAACTCAAGAAAGAAGAAAACAAAAACACATTTTTAACTAATTTGGTGTCTCTCTCTAGGGGTATGGTTAGTAAGTCTTAATCCCCGCAAAGCAAATGGGTCTCTGTGAAATTCTAGTCCAATCAGGCTACACAGGAGACCCAGTTTCAAACAAGGTAGAAGCAAAATGGGAAGCGGTAAAGGGGAAGGGAAAGGGAAGGGAAAGGGGAAGGGGAACGGAGAAGGGGAAGGGGAAGTGGAAAGGGGGAAGGGGGAAAGGAAAGGAAAAGGGGGACAGGATGAGAGAGCTGATGGAGGTGAGGAGAGGAGAAGGAAGGGAAAGGGAAGAGGGGAGGGAAGGGACAGGGGAAGGTGTGGCAGAAGAGAGCGAAGGAAGGAAGGAAGGAAGGAAGGAAGGAAGGAAGGAAGGAAGGAAGGAAGGAAGGAAGGAAGGAAGGAAGGAAGGGAAGGGAAGGGAAGGGAGGGGAGGGGAGGGGAGGGGAGGGGAGGGGAGGGGAAGGGAGAGAAAAGAGAAGAGAACCAGAGAACCAGGCATGGTGGTACACTCCTTTGATCCCAGCACTCTGGAGGCAGAAGCAAGTGGATCTCTGTGAGTTCAAGGCCAGCCTGGTCTACATAAGTGAGTTCCAGGCCAGATGGGGCTACAGGGAGATCCTGCCTCAAAAATACCAAAATAATAATAATAATAATAATAATAATAATAATAATAATGAGGAGGAAGAAGAGAAGGAGGAAGAAGAAGAGGAGGGGTGGAAGAAGAGGAAGAGGAGGAAGAAGAGGAAGAAGAGGAGGAGGAGGAGGATGAAGAGGAGAGGGAAAGGACAAAAAGGAGGGGAGAGGAGAAAGAGAAGGGGGGAGAGGGGAAGAAAGGGGAGTAGGGGAAGAAAGGGAAAGGGGAGGGGGAGGGGAGGAAAAGAGAAAAGAAAGCAAAAAGCAGGGCAGAAGCGAGAGGATCTCTGTGAGATAGATACTAGCCTGGCCTATCTACACAGCAAGTTCCAGGCCAGTTGTTACTGGGAGACCCTATCTCAATAAAACCAAAAACCTGCTCTAAAAGAAATATCCTACAGCTACAGGAAGCCCTCTCCCTCTGTCCTGAATTCTTATACTCAAATTACGAAAACAAGACCAGACTCTAAAAAGTAGGCTTTTGTTCAGCCATCTTATTACCCGAACGTACATTAAGACTTAATATTTGCCACGTAGTTTAAATGGAGAGAGGATATATGCTGTTGTCAGGCATGTCTGAATTTATACTGCACACTACCATTTAAAACTATGTCATTCTGAGTAATTTTCTTAACCCTTCCTCATTTAATAAAACAAGGACAAAATAACCATACCAAAAAGTGAATAAAGTTTCTATGTCACTGCCTGAATTTTATACATATTCAAAAAAAATTCTGTTGCCATGCTTTACTTCCATAGTAAAACGTGACTCTTAAAAGCTATTTCATAAAACAATCCATCTATTCCCTTCTGCAACCTAAATATTCCTGGCATTTCCAAAGACTTAAGTTATTTTGTTCACACTTATTATTCAAAGGCCATTAGGGTGCTAAGTAGTCAGCCTGAATATGAATGGACATGTAGAGTATAAACCACATAGGCAAAAATCATGAACACTAAGCCAGGCATGGTAGCACATCCCTTTAATCCCAGCACTCAGGAGGCAGAAGCATCCAGAGCTCTGTGAGTTTGAAACCAGCCTGGTCTACATAGCAATTTGCAGTTCAGCCAGAAATTAAGACCCTGGTCTCAAAATAAACAACAACAACATAAAAAACAAAACCACTAACACTTCAGATGGGAAAAATCCAAATACATAAGAAAGCTCTCACGATTATGAGACATATCTTTACAAGGAAAGTAAACAGTTCTATTCAGCTCAATATAATAAAGAAAACTAAAACAGGTACAATTACAATATACTTGTACTTAAACTAATAAAAATAAAATACTTCAGTCTTCATACCCCTCATCCCCTCACACAAACTACCTTTTTTTTTTTTTTAGTCTTTTCGAGACAGGGTCTCCTTGTAGCCCCAGCTGGCCTGGAACTCGCTCTGTAGACCAGGCTGACGAACTCACAAAGATCCGCCTGCCTCTGCCTCCCAAGTGCTAGGATTAAAGGCGTGCGCCACCACGCCCGGCTCACAAACTACCTCTTAACAGGAGACAGCTCAGACAGTATATAACAGTGCAGCAGAATCCAATATTGTAATAACATAAAACATACCACTCAGACCAGAAGAAAAGACTGAGAACTTGCCCTAGGTACGTAAGTCTCACATGAGACCCTCAAAAGCCAATGTTTCTTGTAACTCTTTCTCAAGTTTAGCTTCCAGTGGCTCTCAAAGGCCATATCTAGTCATAAGAATCATAATCGAATATTTTATAGTTCTTCCTAATTCGTAAACAATTTACCATTCAAGAGTATTTGCCATAAATAATCTTGCCTATTAACATGATTGAAACATTTCATCAGATTGAATATAAAGTCAAATATCAAATATTCGAGTAAAAGGGGAAAAGACTGTATTAACCATTTATCCACTTACCAATTCTCTATCCCACATTTTCATAAAGTGAAACTTTCTCATAAGATAAACATTTATTCTACATGAATAAAGTGTCACTGAAGTATCTGCAGACCTTCTGTTTTCTCAAAAGATATTTAAATTCAACAGATAAAACCATAGGACAGAAAATTTTCAACCCACCTCATTATGACAAGTTTGGATTTTCTCCTGAGCCACACTGTATTCTGCCCAAATTTTCTCTAACTCATTCAAAGAAGCCAGAGTAGTAAAGCTTCCCTCATCCAACATGTGTATAGCATCTGAAAGATCATTCCCAAAATGAACACTGATGTTGATGCACCTATTTAAGAAAAAAGCGAAAAGGGGAAACATCAAAATTACAAAGGCTGTATAAGAGAAATTCACTGGAGCTGGAGAGATGGCCTAGCGGTTAAGAGTGCCGACCGCTCTTACAGAGGACCCGGGTTCGATCCCCAGCACCCACATGGCGGCCGAAAACCGTCTGAAACTCCAATTCCAGGAGAACTCCAGTTCCAGGGGAATCTGAGACCCTCTTCTGACCTCCGCAGCATTGCACGACACGGGTGCACAAACCTGCATGCAGACAGTACATTCATACACATACAGATATAAATAAAATTTAAAAAAAAAAAAAAGAGAAATTCATTTAAATACTCCAAAAGTTACTATTTATAGCACTGGCCTATGGCTAGACCTTTTTTAAACTTCATAGAAAATCATGTATAACTTTAATACAAACTTTTTTTTCAGTCTTTTTGAGACAGGGTCTCCCTGTAGCCCCTGGAACAGTTCCAGCTGTCCTGGAACTCACGCTGTAGACCAGGCTAGCCTTGAACTCACGAAGATCCGCCTGCCTCTGCATCCCAGAGTGCTGGGATTAAAGGCGTGTGCCACCATGCCCGGCTTTAATACAAACTTTTAATATAGATATTTGTGGAACAAATAATTGTATACATTTTTCAAGACAAGATATTGCTGTTAAGCAGACACGGTGGTACATAGCATTAAGTTCAGCACTCAGGAGGCAGAGCAAGCAGATGTCTGTGACTCTGAGGCCCATGTGGTATACACAGTGAGTCCCAGGCCAGCCATGGCTACAGAGTAAGACTCTATAATAAATAAATAAATAAATAAATAAATAAATAAATAAATAAATAAATAAATAAATAAATAAACAAACATTTGCTACATCTAATTAGGGGAAAAAAATCAAAAATTTTTAAAACATTGTGTGGAATATCTGTGACTTCGAAATATCTGAATAATTTACAATGCTAAAAGGGCCTTCAATTTCTGTTCTATAATCAGATTTGTAAATAATTATCTAAAAATTTTAGATTCTTGTTTATTAAGTCCTTGTATTCAATATATGCTAAGTTTAAAAAAAATCTAAAAACAAAGAGAGGCAGGCTAATTAACAAAACTAACAAAGGCAGACCAATTTTATTTTTTTGGTCTTTTTAGAGACAGGGTCTCCCTGTAGCCCCGGCTGTCCTAGAACTGGCTCTGTAGAGCAGGCTGGCCTTGAACTCACAAAGATCCACCTGCCTCTGCCTCCCGAGTGCTAGGATTAAAGGTGTGTACCACCACGCCTGGCTAAAAATAATATTTTTATAAAAAGACTTAAAACCACATGCTGTGTGAGGAATTTCTATTAGAAAAATACAAATTTCCAATGGGGAAATAAATCAAAATGCAATATTCATTCAGAGCAACACCAAAGTATAGGTAAAAATGAATTATTTGTTTTAACTCCAGTGTGTAGCATGAAAAGAACTATTTACCCTATACTTCAGAACTGAGAACTATTTAACCTATACTTCAGAAAAAAAGGAATGAATTATGCCTACCCAACAATAATGCAACCTCTATTAAAATACCCGCATAATTCTAATATAGACTTTGAGAACTGCTTAATAAACACTGCACAGATTTGCTAATTCCTTTTCTTCTGACTTTTCAAAATACAGATGCTTTCTTCAGACAGAATATAACTAAGAAATTTGGATTACTAAAACCTTCAGTACCAGGAAAACCCTGAAAATAGCTGCAGACAATAACATTAGATATAGTAGTTTCACATCAAACTACCACTCAGAAACCGGTAAAATGGGTGTTTGTTTTTTTTAATTTCACTCTCAGAGATGAACTTGGGACACTATAGTTTCAAGTAACCAGAAAACAAACCCAAAAAGAATCTTGAAAAATTAATTTTAGGAATTATTGTTTAATTTTTCTCTTTGAAGCCATAAAAATATAAAGATTAACTCTGAAAATCAAAAATAATAGACATACAATTTAAACAAAGCACCAACTAATTAGCAAAATTTGGGGTTTTTTTGAGACAGGGTCTCTCTGTAGCCCCAACTGGCTTGGAACTCACTATGTAGACCAGGCTAACCTTCAACTCAGAAATCTACCCACCTCTGAATTAAAGATGCGTGCCACCAGACCAGGCAAGCAATTCTTTCAAATTATCCTTCTCAAAAATCTTTCAGGGGACTGGAGAGACAGTTCAATTGTTGCAGGAGCATGAGGACCTGAGGTGGATCCCCAGAATCTACATTAAAAGGCTGGGCATGGTGGTGCCTACTTGCAATCCCAGTGCTGAGTACGTGGAGACAGGGGGATCACTGGGGCTCAAATGGCCAGCCTACTTGATAAAATTCAGGCTAGTGAGAGAAAGACTCAAAAAACAAGGTGGAAAGCACCTGAGAAACAATACCGGAAGTTGTCCTCTGCCCTCCACATACATGTGCATGCACATACATGTGCATGCACATACATGCAAACGGATGCATGCACACACATCCATATATAAAACATTCTTTTAGGCTATATGCACAAGATACTGGGTTCAATAACCAAGACTCCCCCCACCCCAAAAAAAATACAGAATTTTGCTTTAATGTACCTAATTTCTTTCAATAGTTCCACCTTAGCTGCCAGATTTTTCAGCCTGGTGCCTACACATGTCTTCAGAGTACTTTCTAAATGTTTAGTCAAATCCACAGTAGCTGCTTTCTCTTGCTGAAATAAAACACATATTTTATTGAGAGCCAAAGAGAGCACTATATTTATACTAGCATTCAAATGATTTTTATGTATACTTAAACAAAAGGTTAAATGTTTTAAAATATTAACTGTCAAAACTCAATTGAACTGTTGAACATCCAGACAGTATCAAAGAACTGAAATCCCAGTTAGAGGATATAAATTTTTTAAAGGTTTCATGAGCTAGGGATAGTGGTTCAGCACTCAGGAAGCAAAGGCAGGCAGATCTTTGTGAGATCAAGGTCAGCCTGATCTACACAGCAAGTTCTAAACCAGCTGGGGCTACAGGCAAACCCTGTCTCAAAAATAAAAAATAAAAAAATAAAGGTTTTTATAAAACCATATGGAATGCGGGCGTGGTGGTGCATGCCTTTAATCCCAGCACTCGGGAGGCAGAGGCAGGCGGATCTCTGTGAGTTCAAGGCCAGCCTGGCCTACAGAGCAAGTTCTAGGCCAGCTGGGACTAAAGGGAGACCCTGTCTCAAAATACAAAAAAAAAAAAATATGGAAAATGTGCTCTGCCTGGATATTAAACAATGTTATGCAATCACTGCTTATTTTTAGCATGATCTACAATAGGGTTATAGTTTGGTTCATCTGGGGTTTCAGGGGACAGGGGGAGATAAGCTGGACTCTAACCCAGGACCTTGCACAGGCTAAGCAAGTACTTTACCACTTAGCTATGTAACACCAGTCTCTTTATTAGCAATATACACATACATAAGAATATGAATTATGAGTGAGCCTTGTTTTAAAATAATATATAAAGTATAGACTTATCAAAGGATGGAAACGACCCAAGCTGCTAAAACTGGGGTTATTCAATTCTATTTCTGGAATGTTTGAGATTTTCCCATAATTTAAAAAGTTTTAGGGGGCTGGGAAGATATCTCAGCCAGCAAAATAATTGACACATGAGTATGAGGACTTGAATTCAATCTCTAGTACCACATAAAAAAGCCAGACACAGCGATAGCGCATGTCTGCAACCCAGCACTGCAGAAGCAGAGACAGGAGGATCCCTGGGCTTGCTCCAGCAAGTCTAGCCAAATCAGCATGTTCCAGGTTCAGCCTAAGATCTTCTTTCGAAAATTAACACAGAGCCAGGTATGGTGGCACATGCCTTTAATCCTAGCACTTGGAAGGCAGAGGCAGGCAGATCTCTGAATTCAAGGCCAGCATGGTCCACATAGCATGTTCCAGAACACCCAGGGCTATACAGTGAGACCCTGTCCTAAAACAACAAAACTAAACAAATAAACCTAAGATAGAGAGCAATTGAGGAAGACACCTGAATCCCCATCAGCCTCTGGCTTCCACACTCTGTGCCTGTACGCACCAGGTCCCTGCAGAAAAATGTGCACATACACAAGCTAACTAGTCCACATGCATAAAAAAAACGTTTAGAGAAACATGAAAGAAAATGTCAATAAAAGCAAATAAATTTCAAACATCCAATGAAATCCAAACACAATTAGGTTCAAATGTAAGAAAAAAATTTTCTCCTTACATAAATTTTAGGAGAGAATGAGGGGAGTAACAAAAAAAAAAAAAAAAAAAAAAAAGGTGAGTGCACAGATTTCACAAGTGAACTTTACCTGAAGCTCCCGGACAGTCTGCTCAACTTTCAGTTCTAATGCCTTGTAATTTTCAAGAAGAACATCTTTCTCTGTTTTAAGTTTTTCATTCTCTTCAATAAGTTTCTGGTCCTGTTTAATTTTTGCCAGACTGACGTTAGACCCTAAGTTAAAGTCACCAGCAGCCAAACCTTCCCTGTTAAAAACAAATTTGCTCTTTAAAAATATGCTAAAGCTAGCAAAATTTACCAACTGAAATTACCTGGACTTGTTTATCCTATATCTTTGGACACTAAAGTGTCTGTCCAGTTCATCATTGAAAAATAACTTAAGCTGGGCACATTGGCACAAGCCTGAAATCCCAAAATTCAGGAGGCCAAGGCAGGGAGATCACAAGTCTGAGGCTGCCTTCAGCTACGGGTACTTGAGGACAGTCTGGGCTAGTCTGGACTAGTGAAACCCTACACCAAAACCCAAATAAAAAGTAAATTATTTTAATGGGAACTATATTATATAACTGAGTTATACTTTGAGAATAATGCCTCTAATTACTTATATTTCAAATTCCTTATAACACAGTCTACTCTGAAGAACGAAGTAAACATATTTCTGTATTAGCTTCTTCTACTTCTTCCTCCCTAGCACCTCCAACCTTGACAGTTTAGTTCCTAAAGCACTGGGAAAATTCCATCAAACTGCCATGATATCATGGATTGAATAACCATAGATGATATTGGTATACATGAATACCTAATCTGGCAGTCTGCTTCAACTAGGTAATTCAAATTATCTAAAAGGGGAACTCAAATTACCTACATCTGAGGACACATATGCCACTCACTTCCTCTAACCTTCTGACCACAAGACACACATGAATTAAAACGTCAGATAATACCTCATAAGTATATTCAATTATTTTATTTCTTTTTAATTATGTATATATGTGCCTCTGTGTATTAGTACTAGAGTCCATGAAGAACAGAGTATCAGACCCTTGGATCTGGAATTACAGGTGGTTGTTAGCTGCTTGATGTGGATACCAGGAATCAAACTCAGATAATTGGCAAGAGCAATACAAGCTCTAATAAATAAAAGTAAAAACATAGGTTACATACCACCCAAACATCTGTGTCTATACCAAAGCAACCTACCATAACAATTAGTACTGTTTAAATACCTATATATCTAATTGTTTGTGCTTCATTAGTAGGATCGAAAGGTTATCCCTGGACAAACTGTCAGCCCATGAAAGGAAACAGCCAGAATTGAGCAGAGTCCAAGACAGCAGCTCCAGAGAAAGTAGACTGTTTTGCTTCTCATCCACCTGTGCCCCTTTTCTAAGCCTAGGGAACAATCTGCAGAAGAGGGGGCGTGGTAGAATGTAAGGGCTGCGATTGGGGTGAATAGTGAAACTACAGCAATATAGTCTGGACACTCATTTGATCAACTTGATTGAACATACAAACCCCCCCCCCCCCCGCTGGATGGTGGGACCCATGGGCTGTGTGGGTTTGGGCACAACTGCTTGCAAATTGGTTTTACATGAAGGATACTTGTACTCATAAATTTTCACTTATTGTTAAAAAATGAAAAAAAACTGAGAGAAAGATGCAGGACAGTTATGGCAGAATGCATGATCTGGGATGGTGTGGGGTGGGGGTAAGGGAAAGGGAAATATGCCTGAACTGAATTGGAAAATGATGTATGAAATACACAAAGCATCAATAAAAAAATGAAAATTTAAAAAAAAGTAAAAACATAGGTTAAGGAAGTAGCTCCATTAGTAAAAAGTATATAGCTTCCACACATGACATCTTGGGTCTGATCCCTAGAAATTTAAAAAAAAATGGAAAAAAGTTTTAAAGGAATGAACTTCAGGAAGACTGGAGAGATGGCTCAGCGTTTAAGAGGAATGAATGGCTGCTCTTGAAGAAAACCTGGATTCAATCCCCAGCATCTACATGGCAGCTAACAACCATCCATAACTCCAGTTCCAGGAGATCCAATGCCCTCTTCTGACCTCCTCAGGCACCGCATAACATGGGTGCACCTACCTACCTACAGGTATTATTCTCACGCACATAAAATAAAAATAATATAAAATAAAAAAAATAAATAAATGAACTTGCCAGCATGGTGGGGCACACCTTTAATCCTAGCACTTGGGAGGCAGAGGCAGGCAGATCTCTGTGAACTTAAGGCCAGCCTTATCTACATAGTGAGTTCCAGGACAGCTGGAGCTACAGGGAGACCGTGTCTCAAGACTAAATAAATAAATAAACTTTTGAAACAATCAAATTTTCTCACAAGCTTTCACAAAAAGAACAGAGAGCCTTTCTTAAACACATAAAAAGTATTCTTAGATCAGAGGAAAAACTTTTTCCCTTACTAGAATGATGACTGAATCTAGGACTTCATGCATGCTAAGCTTATTCTCCATGACTGAGCTACACTTCCAGTCCCAACTTCAAATCTTTTTTTTTTCTCTTTTTCTATGTCTCCCCATTCACAATACAGGCCAGGCACAGTGGCCTAGGCTGAGGTGTGCATGGGGTAGGTCTGTTCTGCCTCCTCTTTCTATACAGTCAGTGCAGAAACACAGCCTGTGCTGAGCACCAGGAGGCCCCAACTTCAAATCTTAATTATTCAAACAAAGTCTGGCATTTTAATATATAAGGGTAGATTTTTATTATTTTCTTATTTTTTAACTTTAAATTTTATTTTAAGTGTATGAGTGTTAGCCTGTATGTAAGTGCACTCAGTGTTGCAATGCTCATGGAAGCCAGAAGAGGGCTTTGGATCCCTTACAACTAAAATTAAGAATAGTTATTAGCCACTGTGTGGGTGCTGGGAACTGAACCCGGGTTCTCTGGAAGAGCAGTAAATGCTTTTAAATGTGAAGCCACCTCTCCACCCCTGGATTTTTATTCCTAAGATATTCAAAAGAATTGGAATGAAAAGTTGGCAAATGAACTTTAAACAATTCAGGAATGACTTTTCTTTCAAACTTTTTTTTATTTTATTTATTTTTGTATGTGTATGAATGTACTGTCTGCATGTAGGTCTGTGCCCCCGATTCGTGCAATGCCACGGAGGTCAGAAGAGGATGTTGGAATCCCCTGGAACTGGAGTTAAGGACGGTTCTCAGCCGCCATGTGTGGGTGCTGGGGATCAAACCCGGGTCCTCTGCAAGTGGAGTCGGCACTCTTAATCACTAGGCCATCTCTCCAGCCCCCATCAAACTGCTTTTTAAAGGAACTATTCCTGCTAAAGAAGACAGGAACAAATGTTGAGAAAACAGAAACTATCAGTGTCATCCCTCAATATCACTCACAAAATCATAGCCATTGTTAAGGATTTTCCAAAAGCATTCTTGAGTTCTGCAAGAATTACTACCATAAATTTGAAATCAATTAAAACTAAAAACCCCACCACAGTCTTACTTGGGAAATGTCACATGATTTCCTGCGTTGGTCTCATACTTCTCATCAAGAGACAACCTCTCATTAAAATGCCCCTTTGGCCTGCAGAAGGTTGACTGGTTTGATCTGCGTCCCCACAAAGGAATAGGGTTCTTGAGGTTCCTGAGAGCAAGTTGACTAGGATCTGACTTCTTTGCCTCACAAATGTCCAAGCCAGAGGTAAGTTTGCATTTCTCTGCAAATCCTTTCTTAGCCACTTCTTCTCCTATATCAACAGTGCCATCCTGAGCCTGAGCAATAACTGTTCCATCTTGATAGAATGCTTTAATTCTCATTTTTATTTCCTTTTCAAAAATCAAGCTCCCCAAAAAGGTTCTGCCCTAAGAAAGATAGGGAAAAAAAGACATAAACCAGCTACGTCAATTAGTTTCTACTGTTTCCAACCATTATCTTTCTTCCTCCTAAACTCTCTAGACAAGATTACCTTACTGTTGACTGTATAAAAATATATATGAATGCATATAAATGTATTTTAATTATTTTTGTGAAAGTTTTTCTTTCTAGAAATAAAGCAATATTTAGCCAAATTTCTAAAATTTTTAAAGAGTAGCAATTAAACATCCTAGAATAATTTTTTAACCTATCAGACTGTGTTGACTACTATTTGTGTGTGTGTGTGGGAGCTACAGTGTATTTACATTTTTTCTCTTATCTAGAAAAGGTGCTCAATTCCAACAAAACTTGATTATTATTTTAATTAAACTAAGACAAAAGTGCAAATTGCCAACTTTAAAAAACAATTTAAATTGTAGAATGTGAGACACTAGGAATTGTTTATTCAAAACTCCCTTAAACAGAACTTTAAAGAAGCCACACCAGTATAATTAGCATATAAGAAGTCATGTGAGAAATTAGGTGCTTGCTAACTTTTAGTTATCACCAACCCACTACACTGAGAAAAGATAGCACTATTGAGAACATATTTGAGGGATGTAGAGAAACAAAAAGACAGAATGTGTCTAACTCATAAGCCAAAATACTTAAATTAACAAAAACAGTTTTTCTGAAATTTCAAGCATCGAATTTAGAAATACAAGCTAGATGTGGTAACACACTGTAATCCAGGCATTTAGGAAGCTGAAACAGAAGACAGCAAGTTCAAAGTCAGTCTAAACTACAGAACAAATTCAAATCTAATCTGTTCTACATAACAAAACCCTGCCTCAGAAAAATCAGAAATGCATACATCACACCAAGGGTTTGAAATGACCAAGAATGTCAATATAAATAAAAATATGGTCTACAAGGTATGACCAATTAAATGATACCAAGCAAACAAAGCTAACAAACTCAAAATATAATTCATTGAAATGCATCATAATAAAATTTTTAATCAGATGTAATTTCTGGTTAAAATTTATTTTACCTACAAAAATCCTTGGTTTAAACCAATATTGCCAAGAGCTCATCTAAAAATCCAATCAGCTTTTTACCCCTAGGAAATGTTTGAAAACAATTGCTTGAATACATGCAGTTCTTACTATACGAAGAACTTTTGTGTTAGAACAGCATATGAACTTAAAAATAATCTACTTTCTACTAAAGATCCATTTACATAAAGTTGTATGTCCCAGATGTATAGAACTCCATGCTAAGAATAACCAAGCACAACCTTTCTAAGCAGAGATACTGAACAACTATTTGGTATAATTCAGCTCAATTCTAATCAATGCCCTTTTTTACTAACCATCCAAATACAATACAGTACCAGTTATTTTAAAAATCTATAAAGCAGTTAAGACCATTCCCAGCTTGTTTATTCCTTCCATCTCAAAACTCTTTTGAGAAAAAAAGCAACTTGTTCCTAGCAATGGATTTGAGTTCTAACCCTGTTTCGGTACTAATTAGCTTTGTAACTCATTTAATGTTCTAGACCACAATTTCCTTAACAGATGAATTCTAAAGTCTATAATTTTAGACTCTGGGATTCAAGACATGTGGAAAATTCAAAATAAGCCTCTACCTTGATCAAAGCACTATAGCAAACCTATTTTAAATCCAAAACTTTCAGAGTAATTATATAATGTCTATACTTTAGGAAAGTTTATGTTCTACATGCAAAAATATTCTTAAATATAACTAGCAATGCCAATGAGCATAACACCCAACAAATCTTAAGATTTTGAAAATACAAGGCTTCAAATTTTCATTACAATTCCTTACACTACTGTTCACATAAACCAACTCGAGCTTGAACTAAAACATCACTTACCAGCACTACCACTCACCAGAAGTGCAGTGTTACTATGCCAACATCACAATTACCTGAATAAAACAGTCTGACTCTTAATTTTTTAAGAGTGCGCCAGATAACTCTCAGGGAATGCATGTCCTCAGAGTTATCTCTTGGGACCACCTATGTGCACTGGAACTGTGCTCCTGGAATGCTGCCTGGCATGCTGTCCCTAAAACTGTGTCCTTTTATTCAAACCAGTTTCTCACACTTCACTGGGGAAGTGCAAGTTTGGACCCACCTTTATCTTAACAGCCAGCAGGCTTTCTCAATCTTGCCTTTTCATCCCTGGTTCTAGAATACCTCAGGCACACAATGCCAAGCTTCCTTCCCAAACTTCAATGAATTCAATGAAGATAGGCACTGTCTTTCAGTGCTTTGATAAATTAATTTGCAAGCATCCCCACATTTATTCATTATTTTGGGGGGTGAAGTAGTAAACTGAGGTTGAGGTGAATTAAAAGTCATTAGTGATGCTGTAGCTAGAACTTCCTTAGTCCTTCCTTTGTTGGCCACTATTCCAGATGCTTTCCACTACTTACATATGTAAACTGTTTAATTACATGTTTTATATTTGTGTACTTCATTGTATGGTAATTGCCCCTTTATTAAAGGAATTTGAGGGGCTGAAGAGATGGCCTAGCAGTTAAGAGCACCGACCGCTCTTACAGAGGACCCGGGTTCGATCCCCAGCACCCACATGGTGGCCGAGAGCCGTCTGAAACTCCAATTCCAGGAGAACTCCAGCTCCAGGGGAATCAGAGACCCTCTTCTGACCTCCGTGGCATTGCACGACACGGGTGCACAGACCAGCATGCAGACAGTACATTGATACACATACAGAAATAAATAAATAAAGTTAAAGGAATTTGAGTAGTTTCCTCCACAGTCTAGAAAGTAAAACAGAAAATGATGTATAAATGTCTTTGATACAAAAATTGTCATACTAAGAGTCTCCCAAATATTTAAATTGTGTAACACATACAGTTGTTTAAAAAATTTTTTCAAGTTCACATGTATGCTTTTGTGATAAGGAGCTGTACTTCCCTTCAGTCCTGGCGTTGTGCCTTACTCACTTGCAATATACAGCATATGTTCAATAAACTTATTTTTTCTTTGTAAAAAAAGGTCATTAGTCCAGATTCTGTCCATTTTATAAAAATTATTCCTTCACAAAAGAATCATTATTTCTTAACATTAAAATGAAGATCTTCTACCCCCAAAATTGTCAAATTTTATCAAGTCTATTTATGTGTATATATATATTGAAATTGTCTTCCAAAATGAAGTTGCTGACCCACTTGAAATGAATACAACCCAACCCAACTGAAATGAATACAAACTAGAATACACCACTGCCAATTATTTTATCAAACATTGATAGTTTCATCTGTTGTAACCAGATATCTTAATAAATGCAACACAGGGACAGAAAATATTTATGTGGCTTATAATGCCATCATTTCAGGGAAATCACAGAGGCAGGAGCTTCAAACACCTGTTCATACCATATCTACCCTCAAGTGCAGAAACAAATACATCCATGCTACATGCTTGCTCTTCTCATCCTTCTTTTTCCTGTCTTTATAGTTCAAAAACCTCTACCCAGAGAATTATGTGGTCTACAACTGATTGAGCCTTCCTACATCAATTAATAATCTAGTCAAATCCCCACTGACCTGCCTCTAGGCCAACTTGATCTAGATAATTCCTCAACTGAGATTCATCCCAGGTCATTCTAGGTTATGGCAAGTAGACATTTAAAACTAACCATCATACTGCCTAAATGATAAAATCTGATTCCTTGTAATACTAATAATTTCAAATTAGTGCTATTTATAAGCAAGGTTATGTTGAAACTTGGGGCGGGGGGGTGCTTCTACATTCAAGCCTCAGTATTGCTAAAAATAAAAACAAACTCAATAGTTACAAAAACAAATGTTAACAAAATAACAGATTTTTTCCATAACAATTAACTACTGCTTGAGAAACTATTGATATTTTTATCTTATATAAAATCACGTATTTGATCATTAATAATAATTACCTACCAAAGATGAAAAATATGTAATTTTTATGTATTTTAAGCTATTTTTGTTTATTTGGTAGTACTAAGGATCAATCTCAGGATCTGACATACTAGGCAAGTGTTCTACCATAAACCATCCCAACCCTGAATTGTTTAATAATTCATATTTTTTTTTAATTTTATTTATTTCTGCATGTGTATGAATGTACTGTCTGCATGCAGGTTTGTGCACCCGTGTCGTGCAATGCCGGGGAGGTCAGAAGAGGGTCTCGGATTCCCCTGGAACTGGAGTTCTCCTGGAATTGGAGCTTCAGACGGTTCTCGGCCGCCATGTGGGTGCTGGGGATCGAACCTGGGTCCTCTGCAAGAGCGGTTGGCGCTCTTAACCGCTAGGCCATCTCTCCAGCCCCCAATAATTCATATTTTCTACAAATACAAACAAGCTTTCACAATAAACAAAGCTAAAGACATTTAACCATGCATTTTTTTTTT
>VZQC01013770.1:1921269-1956024 GCA_009823505.1 Rhizomys pruinosus | reverse complement strand
AAAAAAAAAAAAAAAAAAAACTGTAAGAAAAATAAAACTAAAACACAACAAATCAATGACTAGACAGAATATCTGAGCTTGAAGACAAGGTGGAAGAACTAGAACAAGCAAACAAAACAAAGATAAAATAAGGTAACAAAGGGAATTCAAGATATACCTGGCATTCTGAAAATGCATTAATTTATGGATTAAAGGTATAGAAGGAGAATAATCTAGTTCTAAAGACAGAAAATTTTAGAACTCATTACAGAAAATTCCCAGAGTTAGGAAAAGAGATGGCAATCCAGATACAGGAGCCATTTAGGACACCAGACATAAGACCAGAGAAAAACCTCCCTTTGTTATATTAAAACACTATACAAAACAAAAAAGACTGAAAGTAGCAAGAGAGAAACACTAACTCACATATACAGACAGACCCATGAGAACAGCAGCAAATTATTACTGCAACTTTAAAAGCCATGAGGGCATGGTCAGATGTATTTCAAGATCTGAAAGAACAACTGCCAATCCAGACTGCTACACCCAGCAAAGCTATCTGTCATTATTGAACTAAAAACTTTCCATAATAAAAACAGCCCAAAGGAATTTTTGACCAGTAAACCAGCTCTACAGAAATTCTCCAGAGAGAAGAGAAAAAATCCATCCATGAAACTACAGGAAAGAATAAACCATGCTAGAATAATTGTTAAGCAAGAAACAAAGAAGGGGGAAAACACCTTAAAAATTAATAAAGGGGCAGGAATCAATATACATCTTTCAAGAATAACTCTGAATATTAATGGTCCCAGTTCCCTAATCAAAAGACAAATAGATCAAAAAGCAGGAATCTCTATTTGCTGCCTCTTAAAAAAACAAATTCATCATACACACAAAGAAAACAGACATAGGTGAAAGAATGATGATAAATGGTATTCTAAGCAAAAGAACCTGGGAAAAAAACTAAGGAGTTGTTCTAATAGCTACAAAAATTAAGACTTCAAAACTAGTGAGCAAAGATAAAGATGGTCACTTAACGATTAAGTGAGCAATCCATCAAGAGTACATTGATCTGAAACACATATATCCCCAAACACAGGTATACCCAATTTCTTTTCTATTTTTTTCATTAATGTGCCCATGTGTGTGCCCGCATGAGTTTAAATGCACCCCATGTGTGCAGCGTCCACCAAGGCCAGAAGCGTCAGATCTGGAACTTGAGTTACAGGCAGTTATGAACTTCCATATGGGTGCTGGAAATTGAACCCAGGTCCTCTCCAAGAGCAACAAATTTTCTTAACCACTGAGACATCTCTCCAGTCCCTAAAGATTTTTTTTAAGTCTTACTATGTACCCCTGGCCAACTTGGAACTCGTTATGTAGATCAGGCTGGCTTTACACTCATACCAATCTGCCTGTCTCTACCACCACAGCCTCAGTACACCCACTTTATTAAAAAAAAAAAAAACATGCACTGGAGAGATGGCCTAGCAGTTAAGAGCCCCGACTGCTCTTGCAGAGGACCCGGGTTCAATCCCCAGCACCCACATGGAGAACCATCTTTAACTCCAGTTCCAGGGGAATCCAATGCCCTCTTCTGACCTCTACGGCACTGCACGGCATGGGTGCACAGACCTGCATGCAGACAGTACATTCATACACATAAAAATAAAATTTTTAAAATATTAAAAAAAACATTAAATGTGGGGCTGGAGAGATGGCTCAGCAGTTAAGAATGGCAACTGCTCTTGCAGAGGACCCGGGTTCGATTCCCAGAACCTACATGGTGGCTAAGAATCATTTTTAACTCCAGTTCCAGGGGAATCTGACACCCTCTTATGACTTCTGCAGCACTGCATGACATGAGTGCACCTACCTACATGCAGACCATACACTCATACACATAAAAAAAATTACATGTAAAGCCACAGGTTAACCCTGGCACAGTCATAGTGAATGACTTCAATACCCAACTCTCATCAACTGGCATGTTTCCAACAAAAAATAATAAATAAGTAAATAAAGAGAAATATTCAGATTAAATTATATCATAGACCAAGTAGATGTAACAGACATCTAAAGAATTTTCTACTCAGCCAGGCGTGGTGGTACACGCCTTTAATCCCAGCACTCAGGAGGCAGAGGCAGGTGGATCTCTGTGAGTTCAAGGCTGCCTGGTCTACAGAGTGAGCTCCAGGCCAGCTGGGACTAAAAGGGAAGCCCTGTCTCAAAAAATACAAAAAAAAAATTTTTTTCTACTCAAATGCTACAGAATACACATTCTTCTCAGCAGCCCTTGGAATTTTCACTTTCTCCAAAATAATCTTAATAAGGACACAACCAAGTCCCAACAAATACAAGAAAACTGAAATAATACCTTGTATTCTATCTGATCACAATGGAATAAGACTACAAATTAACAGCAAGGAAAAAAATACCCTAGAACAAGCTCATTAAAATTAAACAACACGGGGCTGGAGAGATAGCCTAGCGGTTAAGAGCACCAACTGCTCTTGCAGAGGACCCGGGTTCGATCCCCAGCACCCACATGGCGGCTGAGAACCGTCTGTAACTCCAATTCCAGGAGAATTCCAGTTCCAGGGGAGTCCGAGACCCTCTTCTGACCTCCGAGGCCTTGCACAACACGGGTGCACAAACCTGCAAGCAGACAGTACATTCATACACATACAAAAATAAAAAAAAAAAAATTAAACAACACACTACTGATTGAAAAAGTGAAGTCCTTGAAGAAATAAAGAAGAGGCCAGGCTTAGTAGCACATGCCTTTAATCCCATCACTCAGGAGGCAAGAGGCAGGTGGGACTCTGTGTAAGAAAGCCGGCTGAACATGGGCCAGGGGAGCAAGCCAGTAAGCAGCATTTCTCCATGGCCTATGTTTCAGCTTCTGCCTCCAGGTTCCTGCCCTGAATTCCTACCTTGGACTCCCTAAGTGACAACTATGCCCTGGGAGATATAAGCTAAATAAACCCTTTCCTCCACAAGTTGGTACTGGTCAAAGCCTTTGTCACAGCAATTAAAGGCAAACTACAACAGGCTCTCTACTCTTCTACAGAAATACTTGCACATCCATGTTCACTGCTGCTCTAGTAATAATAGCTAGGAAATAATATCAACCTAGATGTCCATCAACTGATGAATGGATAAAGAAAATGTGGTACATACACATAATAGAATTTGTTCAGCTATAAAGAAAAAAAGAAATGATGACATTTTCAGGGAAGTAGATGAACAGGAAAATATGCTAAGTGAGGTAACCCAGGCTGAGCAGGACAAATGCCACATGTTCTTTCTCATATATGCTTTATATTTTTAGGTTTTTATGTTTAATGAGAAGTCAGGAAGCCAGAACAGGACCACAAAAGGGGGGAGGGGAGAGGCTTCAGGAGGACAGAACACATGTACTATGAAAGTGGAGGTTGGGGGATACTGGGTGCTAAAGCTCTGAGCGGTTGGGAAGGGAAATAAAGGAAGAGGAGACACGTCAGTTAATCAAAACTAGATGTATGAAAAGCCCATATGGAAACCCACTGCTTTGTAAGCTAATTAAAAATCTGTAACTTTTTAAGAATATGAACATAGCTACCCTGCATAGGTGGACAATGCTTCCTCCAGAAGAGAAGAGTTATGAAATGAAAAACTCAGAACCAGAGATGGGATACCTCCCTGTGAGTTACTGGTCAGGGAGATCCCAGGCACCCCCGAAATAGTATAGGCTGTTGCTATTTCTCTTGGATGCAGATGAACAAGATGATAGGACCCTCCTGCTGAAGACAACACATTTTAGTTTCAGGACATTAGAGAAATCAAGCTGGAACTGATCTGAAATTTTCCTCTCTGCTGGTAGCTTTCACAATACTAGAAGAGGCTATCTAGGCCACTGGGGGGGGAAAGTGATCAGGTATTACACAATGGTGAATTCTGAATGCTACCACATTGTCCTACTGGCAAGATGCACCCGCTGGTGCAATAGTATAACCAACTGCTTTCGGCTTAGATTTGAGGCCCGCTCCATAAGAAAGAATTCATACCATGTAAATCTAGCCAAAAGTCCATGGCTTGGTGGTCACAGAACCTAGAGGGGAACCTACTACTGTTGTTTTGCTAAATGTACAGGTTGTCAAACTGTCTTCTAAATACTTATATTTATATTCACAGATTAGTGCTTCTCTCAGCCTTGGCCAGAGAAGCCTTTTACTGTAGTGGGCAGCAGTTAATTCAGTAACTTGTAACTAGCCTAAGAGCTGAAAATGAGTTACTGACTATTGAGTATTCAGCTTTCAATGGAACATTTATATCAACCCCTCCAAGGCTCAGAGACCAAGAAGAGGGGGCATAAAGATCCAGAGGATACGGACAAGTGCTGGGAAATGTTGTCTACTAGACTTATGGCCTTTGAACTCATGAACTCACTGTAGCTATGGTTACCTACAGAAGATCATGTCAAAAAGATCAGTCAACACTCTAGCAGGCAGCACTAATTGGGCTCAGTGGATTGAAAAAAAAAATCAGAAGACATGAGAAGAAAACATATTATGGCTGTCCAGAAAGAGTGAGAGTAAGGGTGTATAGGATCAAGATACATTGTTATACGTGTGTGAAATTGTCAAATAAAAGATTTTTAAAAGAATTAAAAGCCAATTAAAAATTTAAGGCATAAGACAGGATACTAAAAAAGTTTAAAAAGCAAATGTATGATGTATGAAAAAGTTTAGTAACAATAAAAAATACATTAAAAAGTTTAAAAAACAGTGAAAACTTAAACATTGTTTTAACATCTGAAAACATGAGGTACAATTATTTTTATATTTAAATATGCAAAAATATTCTATTTAAGTCAATTCTCAATTAGGGCAGAATCCTCATTTCCTATTATCAATCGAGATTTTTATACTTTTTACTTTATATTTAGGGATATTAGTACCATTTTTTACTAAGAAAAACTAAAACTCTCTATCTTCTGTACTAGTAACTTAAAAACCACTATTTTTGAAGGCCAGTACATCATTAGTCTTCCATTGGCTTTGCTAATGGGACCAGTTATGATCACTTTTCAAGGATCTGAAGGCTGCTTTTGCTGAAAATACCAATTCTCCATTGGGCCTACAGATGTCCAATATGGAGACTGGTGCAAGATGAAAAAAGTCTGTCTTCAAATTATGTCTGTGTCCTTTAAGACTTTAACCTTTGGGTTATATATGAAAACAACAGACCATAGAAGCAAAAGAGGTAGCACCCAAGTTCCAGAATCTGTGCCTATTCACAAAAAGAAAAGAATATTTCTTCCTTAACTCTCTTTCTCATTACTCCTGTCCAGTATCTGTAACTCCTCAGTGCACTGGAGTTGAGAGGCTGCATTGCAAGTAGAGGCTTTACTTTTCCATTTTTGGCCAATAAATAAAGCTCTTTTTTCTATCACTCGATCTCTTGAACTGTGACTTGATCAAGCAATAGCAAAATCCAACCCTTTTCTGCTATAGTAATAATAATATTAGACTTAATTTTTGTTTTAAATTTCTCTTTTGATTTAAAGATGGTAAATAAAAGAGCAAAGGGAAATTTTTACACTGTGAACCTTGCTCAAGCCTTAACATTACTGACATTTCCAACTGGATGATTCTTTGGAGGAGAGGGGAGTTATTCTGTTTTATACAGTGTAGGATGTTTACAAACATTTCCTTTGGCCTTTACCCACTAGACTCCAGTAGTAAGTACCACTTCCATTTATGACAACCCAAGTATTTCCTTTTGTTGCCAATTGTCTCCTGAGAGTGGAGGTGTGGAATACAGGAATCACTCCAGGTTGATATCCACTTATAAACATGCAGTTTAGAAGTGTCTCAATTGAGACAATATTGTTCCCATAAGAATGAAAAGTAGCTTTTGAGGAGCAGCAGACAAGGGAAATCTTAGTTATTACAATGGTTCAGAGTCCTAAGTTCAACTCTACCTGAAAAGATAAATAGTATATCTATAAAATAATATTAAAATAACTTGTAGGAGAAGGCCCATTAGGAAAAAAAAATTAGTCTAAAAATGCTTCTTAGGAGGGAATAATGAAAAAAGCCAGCAAGCTGAGTCAAAACCAAGCTCCAAGTTCAGTGACAGACCCTGTTTCAAAAAAATAAAAGTGAGGAAGACATAACCAATGTTCACCCCTGGGTTCCACAATCACACACTCATACAACACACACACATACATACAAATACACATGCAGACACACTCACAAACCTTCAAAAAACTGGCAGCATCTATTAATAATCTGATTTTAATAATGACACATTCCCACTCTATGACTTAGCACTCTAGTTCAAAGTACATAAGCAAAACTAATGATTCAATAAATCTAGAAGACCTGTATAAAGATTCAAAATAGTAAAAGACTTAAATAAGATTCAAAGCAGTTTAAATCTCAGCAGCCAGAAACTGCAAACATTCCAACTCCTTAACAAAGGAAAACCAAAAAATAAATTGTTATCTTTGTATACTACACACCTTGGAAAGAACCACCAATATACTAACATGCAATATGGGCAACTTGAGAAATTTTGTTGAACATAGGAAACTAGATGCATATAATGAAGAAGATACTACAAAGTTTAAGAGGCAAATGAATCTATGATGAAAGTCAAAATTATAACTACCTCTTTCAGAAGCTACTGGTGAATTGACTAAGAAGGGGCCTGAAGGTATTTTCCAGGATGATGGAGCCATATCTTGATCTGAATGTTAGTTATATGGATGTGTACACATGTAAAAATTAACTCAAATGTTTATCTAAAATTATAATTTTATATATGTATAATTTTTTTTTTTTGGTCTTTTCGAGACAGGGTCTCCCTGTAGCCCCAGCTGGCCTGGAACTCGCTCTGTAGACCAGGCTGGCCTTGAACTCACAAGGATCCGCCTGCCTCTGCCTCCCAAGTGCTAGGATTAAAGGCCTGTGCCACCACGCTTGGCCTATATGTATAAAATTATATAAAATATACACACATATGTACATAAATGTTATAGATAAAAATAAAAGGTAAAGCTGGGCGTGGTGGCGCACGCCTTTAATCCTAGCACTTGGGAGGCAGAGGCAGGCGGATCTTTGTGAGTTCGAGGCCAGCCTGGTCTACAGAGTGAATTCCAGGACAGCTAGAGCTACAGGGAGACCCTGTCTCGAAAAGACCAAAAAAATAAAATAAAATAAAAGGTAAATTATAGCAAACTTTTTCTCCATAAAGATGACTTACAGATTTTTCTGAATCAATAACAACAAAGATTCTATTTTGTTCGTGATTTCAATGCTTAAAAAAGTACCTGGTGGCCAGGCATGGTGGTGTATGTCTTTAATCCTACCACTTGGGAGGCAGAGGCAGGCAGATCTCTATGAGTTCAAGGCCAGCCTGGTCTACATAGCACGTTCCAGGACAGCCAGAGCTACAGGGAGATCCTGTCTCAAAAAGATCAAAAATAAAAAGAAGTACCTGGAAAATATTAAATATTCCATAGGTTATTTGATTAGAGTATTATAGCCTTTATTCTCTTTTCCAAATTTACTGTGTTCAAATACATATAACATAAAAGAGCATCTTAACCATTTTAAGTGTACAATTCAATGGAATTGTTTTCTATCACTACCATCTAGCTCCATAACTTTTAATCTTGTACAACTGAAATTCTATGTCCATATAACAATTACTCTCCATTCTTGTTCTCCCCACAGTCCCTGGTAACTATCATTCTACTTCTGTCTCTATGATTTTGACTATAAGTGGATTTGTAGGTAAGTTTTATGGTCATACATGTGGAATTCCATCGTATTTGTCTTTTTACCACTGACTTTTTTACTTAGCATAATGTCCTTAAAAATCTTCCAATTTGTAGCTTATGTCAGGATTTCTTTCCATGAGTATTTTTAATGAACAAATTTACGATAAATGTTCCTTATATAAATTTAAAATCTGCCTCTTCCTTTTATTTTTTTAATTTTATTTATTTCTGTATGTGTATGAATGTACTGTCTGCCTCTTCCTTTTAAATAGGCTCCAAATTCCAAAACCTATAAAATCTAAGGGGTAAAAATAACTTATAGGCAGGTGAAATTTTTACAACCAATAATATGACCTACCTTTTTTGGATCAAGATTCCCAAAAACTGAATTGGCATGGGGGCAAACTTCAGATAATGAGCAACCAATCTTCATAATATCCCTATTTCTACTGACATTCTAAAACAAAAACAGAAAAAGTACAAGCTTCAATAAATTACTATTACAGATATTATATGCAATTGAGGGTTCTAAGCATAATATTTAAAGGCTTTTGTAACAAATTCTTTTGATTATATTTTTTCATGATTCAAATGTATTCTTAAAAAAAATACTAAGCTACAAAAAACAGTTTACTAGCCAAAGAGTACAAATCACTTAGAATTCAGGGCTATAAACATGGTTCAGTGGTTAAAGAGTATTTGCTGCTCTTGCAGAGCTCCCAGATTCAGTTTCCCCGCACACATATGGAGGTTCACAACCATCTGTTACTCCAGTTCCATGGGATCCAACACTCTTTTCTGGCCTCCAAGGAATACCAGCACATATGTGGCACACATGCAAGCAAAACACTCATATACATAAAATAAAAATAAATAAAACTGGGGCTGGAGAGATGGCCCAGCGGTTAAGAGTGCTGACTGCTCTTGCAGAGGACCTGGGTTCAATCCCCAGCACCCCACATGGCGGCTGAGAACTGTCTTTAACTCCAGTTCCAGGGGAATCTGACACCCTCTTCTGACCTCTGCGGCATTGCATGACACGGGTGCACAGACACATGCAGACAGTACATTCATACACATACAAAATAAATAAAATTTAAAATAAATAAATAAAACTTTAAAAAAAAGGCTGGACATGGTGGCAAATGCCTTTAATCCCTGCATTCAGGAGGTACAAGCAGGTGGATCTCTGTGAGTTCGAGGCCACCCTGATCTACACAGTGAGTTCTAGGCCAGCCAGGACTACATAAGACCCTGTCTTAAAACAATAATAGATTGGCCCGGGATGGTGATACACACCTTTAATCCCAGAACTTGGGAGGCAGAGGCAGGCAGATCTCTGTGAGTTCAAGGCCAGCCTGGTCTATATAGTGAGTTCCAGGCCACTTGGGGCTACAGGGATACCCTGTCTCAAAAAAGACAAAATAATAATAAATAAATCACTTAGAACTCAAATAAAATAACAGTTGTTATTAACTCATACAAAGCAGGTTCCTGAAAGTCTGAATGATTTCAGGGTGGGTAAAAGAATGGGAGGTTTAAAGGATAAATAACCAGACCACATTCTTTGGCCCACTTTTGTCCTAATGGCCAGAGCTGAATTACTTAAACAGCCAAAATAAATAGCATCATTAATGAATTACAACCTGTGGAATGTCCACAAGTCTATATTCTCATACATAAATGACTGAATAAAGTGTCAGAGAAGGAACAACTCTCTTCTTTGTAGAATAACAATCCAGCAGGAATATGGAGAATTGAAAAATCATCAAGAAGAAAAGCAACTGCACTGGATCCCAGAGACTGGGATGGACCTCTTTTTTAATGTCCAGTGTCCTTTGTCTTAAGATTTGGTGAAATATAAAAAAAAAAGAAAAATCATCATTAGGTAAGTACAACACCAAGAAGTAATAAGAACTCTGTAAGTAAATTAGTTGAGGAGAAACAACTATGCTAGTCAAGCAAATATACCTCTTGCTAAAATATTTACTGATGTTCAAAAATTTAACTTAGTTGAAAAAGTTACCATCTCAATCAAATAGATCAAGGTTAGCATAATAAGACACAATAATCTCAGGAACCCTCAATATGACCCACTCTGAACACAGCATCACCTCTGAGTATTTTTGCCAGTTTATGAGCAATCACTGAACACACCCAAATTAAGGAATACTCTATAAAAATGACTAGTATTCATCAAAAATATCAAAAAGTAGGAAAATTTGACAAAGTAGCAAAGGTTGGAGGAATCTTAAGGATACAATGGAGAATCTTAGAATGGATCCTGGAACAGGGAAAAAAATGGTAAAATTTGACATAAAGGCTATATACAGTTCAGCCAATAGTATTTTACCAATGTTAATTTCCTGGCTTTGATCATCATGTTATAATTATATAAGAAGTTAGAATTATTGAAAGCTGGGTAAAAAGGGCTGGAAAGATTGCTCAGCAGTTAAGAGCACTGAATGCTCTTGCAGAGGACCCATGTTCAAGTCCCAGTGTCCACATGGTAGCTAACAACTATCCTAACTCCTGTCCCAGGGGAATCCAACACCTTCTTCTGACCTCTACTGGCACTGCATGACAGGGTGCCCTTACACATGTAGGCAATACACTCATACACATAAAAAAGAAAAAGAAAAAGAAGTTGGGTGAAAAGTACATAAAAGCCTCTGTACCAATTCTGCAACTTTCCTGTATATCTATATTTATTTCAAAATAAACAAAATTAAATACAAGCTGGAAGTGGTAGTGCACACCTGTACTCCCAGCACTTGGGAGGCTAAGATGTAGGAGTGTCGTGAGTTAGAGGCCATGTTGGGCTCTGCAGTGAGACCCTGCCTCAAAAACACAAAATAAAATCAGGCATAGGTATACAAATATCAAGCTTAAAATAAATATTACAAAAAGCATTCAGTAAAGCTAGAAAGAACATGTTTGTGATTATTGAAAATGTCTGAAAGAGGGGGCTGGAAAGATGGTCTAGCAGTTAAGAGCGCCAACCACTCTTACAGAGGATTCAGGTTCGATCCCCAGCACCCACATGGCGGCCGAGAACCGTCTGAAACTCCAATTCCAGGAGAACTCCAGTTCCACGGGAATCCGACACCCTCTTCTGACCTCCGCGGCATTGCACGACATGGGTGCACAAACTTGCATGCAGACAGTACATTCATACACATACGGAAATAAATATAATTAAAAAATTAAAAAAAAAGAAAATGTCTGAAAGAGAAGTTCTAAGACATCATGATAAATATCACTGTCACCATACAAAAAAAGGGAACTAGGACACAGCTCAATTAGTAGAGTATTTGCCTTCTATGCATGAGACCCTGAGTTCAATCCCCAGTATTGAAAAAAAAAGGAATTCAATTTAAACCCCAAGAAATACTAGAAGAAGCACGTGGAGTCTAGTAAAGTTCAGAATATATCAAAATATTATTCAACCGTTACTGTCAATAGACAGAAAAAAATAAAGGAATCCCTTTTCAAAGAAAAACAAGTGGAGGCAAAATACTTAAGATCCCTTCGACTGCCACTCACCTGACTGGGAATACAAAGAATCCTGAATGTCTTTTATAAATGGCTTAACTGGCAGCAACGTACAGGGGAAGCAGACAATTCACATGAGCCGATCTTCATCCTGACTTGCCTCTACACAGTTCCAATCTTTATTTACTCTTCTCACATCTCAACCTACTCACAATCAGATTTCCTATTTTGCTTCTTGGGATAGTCATTAGATTTACAAGAATACTATCAGAAGCTTTATTTTTTTAATCTCTTCCTTCATCTAAGGAATGTTTCCTAACTTTTTGAATGTTTACATTTTCTGAAGGAATCTCAAGTTCATGGTTTAAAGGTGGTGTGCAAATTGCACCACCTGTTTTGGTGAACAAAATTTATCAGATGACAGCTGCATACATTCGCATATTGTCTGTGGCTGCTTTTATACTGGTACGGCAGAGCTAACAGAGTTGGACAGTTACAGCAGAGACTGTAAGGCCCATTGACTGTGTAATATTTACTATCAGATCAATTACAAAGGAAGTTTACTGGCTCTGAGTTTAAAGTATAGCTCCAAATTTAATCAACGGCTTCACAAGTAAGACTGAAAAAAGCCTAGAAGTACATTAACAAACACATAGCAAAGGGAACTAGACAGATGGCTCAGGGGTTAAGAGCACTGGCTGCTCTTGCAGAAGATCAGGGTTAGAATCCCAGTACCCACATGGCAGCTAACAGCCATCTATAACTCCAGTTCCGGGGAATATGATGCCCTCTTCTGTCCTCTACAGGCATTGCATGACAGGGGTGTACTTACATACGGGCAGGCATAGCATTATTCACATAAAATAAAAATTTAACGAAATACATAACCAAAACTCATTTGAAATGTGGCTAGTCTGACTCAATGCATAAATGTAAAATATACATTCCATTCCAAAGATATATATTTTTAAACTAAAAAATATTCTGTTTATATTTTATGCCAATTTTGTGCATGATTTCTTCTAATACTGGAGATGGACTCCAGGGCTCTCACACATGCTAGGCAAGTACTCTACAACTAAACTATATTCCCAGTCCCTTTCTATTTTATTGGAGACAGGGTCCAAGTTGCATGGGCTGGCCTCAAACTCAAGGTCATCTTGCCTTAGCCTTCCAACTAGTTGATATTATAAATGTGTAAAACCACACTCAGCTGGGCGTGGTGGCGCATGCCTTTAATCCTAGCACTCAGGAGGCAGAGGCAGGTGGATCTTTGTGAGTTCAAGGCCAGCCTGGTCTACAGAGTAAGTTCCAGGACAGCTGCGACTACAGGGAGACCCTGTCTCAAAAAGACAAAAAAAAACCACATTCAGCTTGCTGATCAGATTTTTGAGACAATATTTGGATATATTAAATTAAACTATATTATTTTCCCTATTCCCTTTTCTCTCTTTAGGGGTCTGCTAACAATGTTTTAAAATTACTAATGAGGGGGCTGGAGAGATGGCCTAGCGGTTAAGAGCGCTGACTGCTCTTGCAGAGGACCTGGGTTCAATCCCCAGCACCCACATGGCAGCTAAGAACCGTCTTTAACTCCAGTTCCAGGGGAATCTGACACCCTCTTCTGACCTCCGCAGCACTGCATGACACGGGTGCACAGACCTACATGCAGACAGTACATTCATACACATAATAAAATAAATAAAAATAAAAAAATAAAATTACTGAGTAACAACAGATTTCTCCTGTGACAGCACTGGTCTAGGAAATTACTATTTAAGTTAGTACATGATGTTCCTATATAATAAGCTTACACATATAGTTTGTCAGCCACTGTGAGGCACAGGTCCCCTTAATATACAAAGGACACAGACCCATGTGTGCCCTTTTAATTTTTTTAATTTTTATTTTTATGTGTATAAATGTACTGTCTGCATGTAGGTCTGTGCATCCCATGTTGTGCAATGCCGTGGAGGTCAGAAGAGGGTGTCGGATTCCCCTGGAACTGGAGTTCTCCTGGAATTGGAGTTACAGACGGTTCTCAGCCGCCATGTGGGTGCTGGGGATCAAACTTGGGTCCTCTGCAAGAGCAGTCGGTGCTCCTAAACGCTAGGCCATCTCTCCAGCCCTGGTGTATGCCCTTTTAAAAAAATATGTGCACAAGATACAAAATTTACCACTAATTCTATAACTAACACACTTCTCCAATTTTTTTCTATAGTTTTTAAAGACTTATGGTTAATCATATTCATCTATAACTTTTCATGGATTCTATTCAACACATTGTAAACAACCCCACCAAAAAGGAGTTCCAACATCAGAGGAAACAGAGAAATTTTCTTTCTTCCCATGTCATGTAGAAACATGACAAAACCAAAAATTCATTAGTAACCATATGCATTATAGAGTCAACCTCTTTGGAATCCCAATAAATCCTATTTATTTATTTTATTTATTTATTTATTTTGGTCTTTTTGAGACAGGGTCTCCCTGTATCTCCAACTGGCCTGGAACTCACGTTGTGGACCAGGCTGGCCTTGAACTCACAGAGATCTGCCTGCCTCTGCCTCCAGACTGCTGGGATTAAAGGCACGTGCCACCACCACGCCCAACTTAACTTTGTATTTAAAATTGAATATACTTACCTGACTTATAGTCTGCCATTAGAAATTATAAATATTCCTGCCCAAGAGATAGCTCAGTGGTTCAGAGCACTGCCTGCTCTTCCAGGGAATCCAGGTTCAGTTCCTGGCATCCATATGGTAGCTAACAACTCCAGTTCCAGGAAATCTGGCACCCTCCTCTGGTTTTCTTGGGCACTGCACATCATGGGTACACTTACATACATGTAGAAAAAACACTCATATACATAAAATAAAAATCTAAACATTTTTTAAATAAGTTAGAAATATTTCATTAGTACTCCAAATTTCATAGTGAGAAAAAATATTTCAGTTCACATTAGCCCATTATAAAAAAAGGACTAAGTTTTCTTTTTCATCTTCCAGAAAGGTATAGAGGTACGGTTACCTTTTTCCTTTTTCTATCTTTATTCCCTTTACAATCTCCCACCACCTAATAAGCTAACACTTTAAAGAAAGTTTGTTGATCTGGCATAAAAACACTCAGAATGGTCCAGTATGTAACATATCATCTTAAGCTTTCTTATTATATAGCCTCTAACAAAACTAAGCTGTCCCAAACACCTAGCAATAAGAACTATTCATCTGTTTGTTTGTTTGTTTGTTTGTTTGTTTGAGACAGGGTGTCCCTATAGCCCCAGTTGGCCTGGAACTCACTCTGTAGACCAGGCTGGGCTTGAACTCACAGAGATCCACCTGCCTCTGCTTCCCGAGTGCTAGGATCAAAGGCATGCCCCTAGCTTAAAGACAGTTCTTAGCCACCATGTGGGTGCTGGGAATTGAACCCGGGTCCTCTGCAAGAGCAGTTGGCACTCTTAAGTGCTGAGCCATCTCTCCAGCCCCCAGAACTGTTTATCTTTGTACCAAGAAGGTTAAAAGAAAACGTCAAATTTCTGAATGTGCCACTTGCTCAGATAGACATGGAGAGGATACTGCTGTGAAACCTAAAGTTCTTTTGAAAAGTCTAAAATGTTAAGAACAGTAGCAGGAGCTATGGCAATCTCATTGTGCTAAATGGGTCTATGAAAGGATCAAACATGCTTTCTGTATAAAGGCACAAAGCTAAATACAGGATTAGATGGCTGAGGGTTTTTTCTTATGAATTTGAGTAATTAAAAAAGGACAAATTTATTTTTCAAGAATCAATCTTATAAAAGACCCCTAGATGGAGCTAAAACTTCACAAATAACAGTAGTCTATAGCTTCTTCAGTTTATGCAACCTAAGGTGACCATATTAAATGTAATTTTGAGGTCACAATCTTGCTTATTTTCCTGCTCAACTCAGTTGTATTGCAATTATATTACTCCCTTAGGAAAACTTTCAGTTGTAGTCATGTGGTTTTTAATTCTCCTGTGCTAAGTAACTAATAAAAGTTTAGTACTGAGGGGCTGGAGAGATGGCTCAGCCATTAAAAGCACTGGCTACTCTTGCAGAGAACCTAAGTTCAGTTCCCAGACACACATGGTGGTTAATAACCATCTGAAGTTCCAGTTCCAGGGGATCCAACGCCCTCTTCTAACCTCTGCGGGCATTGTATGACATAGCTGCACTTACATATGTGCAGGCAATGAACTCATACACATAAAATAAATTTTTAAAGTTCAGTACTGAGAATGTAATATATTTTCTTTTGTTGAGGAAGACTTAGGTTAGGAAAAGGGAAGGTAGAAAAATTAACCATTTAAGCTATTTACCTGGGCCCAAAATGTTACTGCATCTTCTACATGACTTCCAACCACATCTTCAACTAAAACCAAATTACAATACAAAGAAAATTAGGAATTGACCAGTATCATTTAACTCTCACACCCAAAATAATTTTTAGTGTCAGTACCTTTATTGTAATGTGTATCTTCATCCATTTGGACAATTTCTGAAAAACTAATAATTCAATGAATTAGGCTTTAATAATTTATCTATGAACAGTGAATAAAGACTAATGTATATGTTCAAATTCTTACAAACATCCTCCTATAAAATTATCAAAATTCAAACTCTAAAAATCATCTCACATGCATTTTCCCATAATTCTTTTATTTGTTCTGAATATACTGTAGTTTGCAATTTCAAAATATATAATCTCTATCACTAACTTTATCCAAACTTTTACAGATTTACACATAATTCAGACATCTTTGTAATCACTTATATCAATCAATACCTTGGAACAATGTGTATTTTTCAATTGAAGCCATAACAAACAAGAGAAAAACTTCCACAATAGAAACAAAAAGACACACTACAAATGCTTGAGATCAGTCTATTGAAAACTGTAAAATATCAAGTTTTACTTAATCCAAAAATAATTTTCATTACATAGTATGTCAACTGAAAAAAATATTTCAAAAGAAATGCCTACTACACAAGTTTATTCTCAACACAATAGAATTCACACTTTCCATTGATAAATTTACCATTTTATGTGTGTGAGTGTACTGCCTGCATGTATGTAAGTGCACTGTTGTGATGCCCACGGAGATCAGAAGAGGGCATTGGCTCCCCCTGGAACTGCTGTTAACAAATGTTTGTCAGCCACATGTGGGGCTTGAGAATCAAACCCCAGTGCTCTTAACCGCTGAACCATTTCTCCAGCCCCATGATTCATGAGTCTTAAAAAAACATAAATATGCAATGTTTTATCAGTATTCAGTTGCAACTAATTTCCTTTCCCCCTCACTAAAGGGTACAGGTGTTTATCAATAATCTGAGTGAACTTGACAAAATTGGCTGAAATGACTTACTTTTTCCACCCACCAACGCTAGTTTTAGGGAGAGTTCTTTGGGAGCTTGGGTTTTAGGGCTTGTCCTTGAATTTTAAGGCATTATTCTATACATTACACAGCCTAAAAATAGAGAAAAAAACAAACTTTCACATAAGTGGGGTAAGGAGGGAGGGTGAGGGAGAGAGGGGGAAATGCCTGTAAAAGGCAGAAGGCAGACATCCTAGGCACATGTCATGGGGTTTTTCTGTTGTCTTGTTTCGTTTTGTTTTGTTTTTGTTCTTTTTTGACACAGGGTCTCCCTATAGCCCAGCTGTTTTTGTTTTGTTTTGTTTTTGTTCTTTTTGAGACAGGGTTTCCCTGTAGCCCCAGCTGTCCTGGAACTCACTCTGTAGACCAGGCTGGCCTTGAACTCACAGAGATCCGCCTGCCTCTGCCTCCCATGCTCTGGGATTAAAGGCGTGTGCCACCATGCCCAACTTACATGTCATGTTTTTAAACATAAGTTTGGGGGGGAACTTTTAAGTTATTGAAGAACACCACTCTATCAAAACCCTAAAACAAAAAAAGATGTTATTGGGGCTGGAGAGATAGCCTAGAGGTTAAGAGCACCGAGGACCTGGGTTCGATCCCCAGCACCCACATGGCGGCTGAGAACCGTCTGTAACTCCAGTTCCAGGAGAACTCCAGTTCCAGGGGAATCCGAGACCCTCTTCTGACCTCTGCGGCATTACACGACATGGGTGCACAGACCTACATGCAGACAGTACATTCATACACATACAAAAAAAAAATGTTATTAACACATCACAGAAAAAAGGAGGGGCTTTTACAATTTAAATTTTTTTTTTTTTTTAGTCTTTTTGAGATAGGGTCTCCCTGTAGCCCCAGCTGTCCTGGAACTCGCTCTGTAGACCAGGCTGGCCTTGAGCTCACAAAGATCGACTTCCTCTGCCTCCCGAGTGCTAGGATTAAAGGGGTGCGCCACCACGCCCGGTTTACAATTTAAATTTTTAATTTTGATTTTTGTTCAGCATAAAGGGCTGTGCTTCAAAGTCATTGAAACATCCTCAAGGTTCATTAATACAGGTAAAAAGGAAGTTTATAATACAACTGATAATTTGTAAAACTAAGTTTGAATCTGTTTAAGGAGGCTATGTATTTCTCTGGAATACACTGCCTTATGCTTGGGAAATATTAAAATGCTTGGATATCCTGCCACTTGTCTTAAACTGTTTTCTAGGATTATTTTTAAATCTTGCTTTGAAATTACTTGCCCAGATGGTTAAACTGGAACCCTACCCACTTTTCCCAAATATGGGGAGTCTAAGCCTCCCCTTCGAAATGAGACCATGGAAGCAGCTGGCCTACCCGTTCACACTTCTCTACCCACTATTTTGAAGATCACGTGACACCTAATACGCAGAAACAGAGGGGAAAATCCTGGCCACCTGGGGCCTCACGGAGAAGTCAGGCATCAGTTGACTCCGCCACACCCGGCGGGCAGCTGAAGACCTGGAAATAGGCCTCACCTCGACCTGAAACCCCAAAACGCAGCCAGCAAGGTCCCCAGTCACCGGACTAAACTGACCTCGCACTTTCTGACTCAGACACGCTAGCGAAGAGCCGCTGCCCACAGCCCACCACAAGCCGAACTTCCACACGCTTACCGCACGAGCTTCGGCGCCTCAAGAGCTGCACTGCGCTTGCGCGCTTGGCACTGTGCGATGGAGTCACGCGGCACCCGAGGCCTCGAGCCTTGACACCCACCTGCACTCGGAAAGCTCCGCCCATGGCTGCTCCATGATCACTTATAGGCCTGAGCCCTCGCACCTGCCGTCCTTTTAACCAACGTCATGACGTAAGCCGTCCATGTGGCATTACGTGAGTCTTCCTATGCTTGGAGTTTTTAATTTCATAAAATACTAAAATTAGGAGAAGCCCAACGTTCTTTTTTCAGAGTACAAAGGACAAAACTTGCTAAATGAGAATAACTTTTTTCAGATGGATTAGCTTTTCTCAACCCAACTTTAGCCCCCACATCGTTTTGGGAGGAGAAATAGAGGAGATATCCATTGTTTTCCTTGTTTCCCATGGCATTAAAGGAGGCAAGGAATTGCGTACCTCAGCCATAGGATTTCATGCAAGTATTAGACTTGAAGCAAACGTTGCACAACTGAAATCCATCTCTAGTTAATTTTGTTGTTTTGCAATGCTGTGATAGTGAACCTAGAGCCTCCTGCAACCAACCACGCTAGCAAGCTTTACCACTTAGCTACCTCAGAGCCCTCCAGGGGGTTAATATCTAACAGCTTGTTTTACAGGTTATTTGCATAAATCCCAAATATCAAAAATACACGCAGAGTTAACGTTTTTATACACCATTGAAATCAACCCCACAAATAGAATATCTCCATCGTCCTCAGAAGTTTCTTTATGCTCATTTCATGATACCCGCATCCCCTTATGTACCTTTTGCCACTGTACGTTAATATTCATTTTATTTTTTTAATTATTTTTAAGGGGTTCACAATATTAGAGCACAGCTGTATTCAGATCACATTAACATTGCTCAGTTTGCCATACTATTAGGTAATTGGCGCTAGCATCCACAGATGAGGGATGCCATTCTTCGTTTGTTTTTCTGGGACTGTGTTACTTCACAATATTCATTTTCTGAAAATTATATTGGAATCATAGAATGCCCACTTTATCTGGCTTCTTTCAAATGGTGTGATTAACATTTCGTCTATTTTCTGTGTCAATAGTTTCTTGTTTTTTATACTCACACTTTTTCTGTAATTTTGCAGACATTTGGATTGCTTTCACTTTGAAATTATTTCCAATAAAGTTCCAGTGGTCTGCAAGTCTTTGGACGTTTGTTTTCATTTATCTTGGGTTAATTAATGTCTGCTAGAGGAATGACTATGTGATGAAGTTGTGTGTGTAAGAAACTGCTAGGCTATTTTACAAAGTAGTTAGACTAATTTATATTACCACCAACAATGTTTAAGAATTCTACCTGCCGGGGCTGGAGAGTTAACTCAGTGGCTAAGAGAACTGGCTAATCTTGCAAAGGACCCAAGTTTGATTCCCAGCACCCATATGGCAGCTAACAACCATTGGTAACTCCAGTTCCAGGGGGGTCTGAAGCTCTCTCTGACTCCTTCGGACATTACACTACAAGGGGGCACTTAACATACATGCAGGCAATACATTCATACACATAAAATAAAAATAAATGATTCTGCTTGTTCCATATCTTCATCACCACTTGATACCATCAAAGTTTTTAAGTTCAAATATTTATGCATAGTACAGAATATCCTTGGGTATATTTGCATTTGTCTGTTAAAATACTAAGTATCTTTTTGTGTTTATTTTTCACATATATATCTTCTAAGGTGAAGACTCATTTTTTTCCATTTTTTCTTTTGTTTCTTTTTCTAAAAGATTTTATTTATTTATTTATTTATTTATTTATTTATTTATTTATTTATTTTGTCTTTTGATACAGGGTTTCCCTTTAGTCCCAGCTGGCCTGAAGCTTGCTATGTAGACCAGGCTGGCCTTGAACTCACAGAGATACGCCTGCCTGTGCCTCTTGAGTGCTGGAATTAACGGAGTGCTACCATGCCTGGCAACTAAAAGATTTTACTTTTAAGAAATATTTATTTATTCAGTGTCTATGAGTGTTATGTCAGCACGTTTGTAAGTGCACCTGTGTCATGCTGTGCTGGTGGAGGACAGATGAAGGCTTCAGATCCCCTGGAGCTGGAGTTACAGACAGTTGTTACCTACCATGTGGGTGCTGAGATTTGAACCTAGGTCTTCTGCAAGAGTAGCCAGTGCTCTTTGTTTTCTAGCTTAGTTGAACTGACTAAGCCGGTGCTCTTAACCACTGAGCCATATCGCCATATCTCCAGCCCAAATTTTATTTATTTTTTATTTTATGTGTTGAATGTTTGGTCTACATGTATGTAAGTGTACTACATACATGCCTGGTGTCTGAGGAGGCCAAAAGAGGGCATTGGATTCCTGGGAACTAGACAGGTTAAGGACAGATGTTAGCCCACTGTATGGGAACTGACCCACAAGTGCTGGATTTCTCTTTTTTTTCCATTCAGAAGTTTTATAATTATTAATGAGAAGCCTGGTTCATTTTACTTATTGTCATATGACAATATCCTGCTGAGGATATTGGTTGCCTAGATGATTAGTACAAAGGAAGTTCATTCTGAATTTCTTGGAGCCATGGAAAAAGAATACAGTAACACTACCTATTTCTGTAACACTATTACATAACTTTTTTAACTTCCTACACTGTGAATTTTATCTCTAGAAGTTCAATTAAGTGATTTAGTTTCTGTAGGGCACAAGTCAAAGCTGTAGAAGAGTGATCAGAAAATGATAGAGAACTTCTTGGTGCCTGGGAATTGGAAAGGTCCAACATCAAAGCCTGGGTGCCCAGGACTATATGTGGAATCAAGTCAAGACCACAGCTGGCCATCAAGGGAGGTGAGAAGTCCATTCTTTTTTTTTTTGTCTTTTTGAGACAGGATCTCCCTGTAGCCCCAGCTGTCCCCACTGTGAAGTCCATTCTTAAGAATCAGTCCTCCCAAGACTAGAATCGGCAAATGACAGAAACCTCCCCTGTCCCCAGCATAAGCCCAGCACAGAGGCAAAGCCACTGCCATGCACAACCTGGGACTTCAGGGCAGAGGGCTGTGGGAGTGAAGCCACTCAGAGAAGGCTAAAACTGCTGCCCAACACAGGGAAGTCCTCCATCCTCCAATCTGCTCCACCATCAGCACAACCTGAGGAGTGTGGCTGACAGTTGGGGACCACAGCTCAAGGCTCATGGGAGGGGAACCCAGCTCCAGGTTCATAGGAGAGTACCACAGCTCCAGGCTCACAATAGGACACCACAGCTCCAGCTCATGGGAGGAACCACAACTCCACTCCAGGTTCAGGGTTGTTTTGTTTGTTTGTTTTTTTTTTTTTGTGTGTGTGTGTGTGTGTGTTGTGTTGTGTGTTGGTGTCTTTTCGAGAAAGGGTCTCCCTGTTAGCCCAGCGTGTCTTGGAACTCATTTCTGTAGACCAGGCTGCCTTGAACTCACAAAGATCTGCTCCTCTGCCTCCCAAGTGCTAGGATTAAAGGCATGCGCCACCACGCCAGGCTTTATTTTTCTTTTTAAGTCCTGTTCTCACATAGCCCAGGCTGGCTTCTAACTCACTATGTAGTGAAGGATGACCTTGAACTTCTCATCTTCCTGCTTCCTACCTCCCAACTACTGAGATTACTCGGCCCAATTTTATACAATGCTTGGGAGCAAGCTCTACCAAATGAGCTACATTCTCAGCCCTGATTAGACATTTTTGTCATTGACTTTGATAATTCTTTATATCCTGTAATATAAATCCTTCAAATTTGCAAATATTTTCTCTCAGGCTGTGGTTATCTTTTTATTCCCTAACAAGAGTAATTCAAAGAACAAGGGGCTGGAGAGATGGCTTAGTGGTTAAGAACACTTACTACTCTTACCAAGGATAGGAGTTTAGTTCCCAACACCCATATCTGGTGGCCCACAACTGCCTGTAACTGCAGCTCTGGCAGATTTGGACTACCAACTGTTTGCCTTGCGGTACTGCACTCACATGCACATTACCTCCGCATATAACTAAAAATAAAATATTTTAAAAACAAGAGCAAAAGTATAGCCCCGTCAGAGCCTATACTTACTATTAGTAAAGCCCTGGGTTGAATCCCCAGCACAAAAAAAAAAAAAAGGTTATTAAATTTTTTTTTTTTTTGCAGTAAGTTGGTTCTCTGCCTTTCGTACATGTTGTTTCTAGGCCTTGAAGTCTCAGTGTCATCCAGGTTGGTGGTAAGCGCCGTCACCTACTGTGGCAATCTTAGAACAAAATTCTTTTTTTTTTGTATTATATGAGATATTTTTTTAGTGCAGTTGACCAATCTGGTTTTGCATGAGTTGGATTCTAACAAAAAATCTCGTCTATTTTAACATTTTTCCTTTGTTTTCTTGTAGTGCTTGGGCACTACAGATCTATAATAGTGTATCAAAGTTCACTTATGGGGCTGGAGAGATGCTCAGTGGGTTGGACTGTCTCTGTGCAGAGGACCCGGGTTCGAGTCCCAGCACCCACATGGCCAAGCTAAGCAACACAATTCTTTAACTCCAGTTCACAGGGGATCCGAACCTCTTCTGACCCTGCGGCATTGGCCAACACGGTAACACCAGACCAAGACATGCAGACAGTAACACGATACACCATAAAAAATAAAAAAATTTAAAAAATTAGCATATGTTTCTAATTACATTCCCATTTTATTATTATAATTAAGCCAGTATTTTTTGATCTTTGTTAATCAGGGCTGAGATGTAGCTCATTTGTAGAGGCTTTCGGTCTCCCAAGCATTGTATAAAATTGGGCCGAGTAATCTCAGTAGTTGGGAGGTAAGGAAGCAGGAAGATGAGAAGTTCTAGGATCACCTTCAGCTTACATGTGAGTAAGAAGCCAGCCTGGGCTATGTGAGAACAGGACTTAAAAAGAAAAATAAAGCTGGCGTGGTGGCGCATGCCTTTAATCCTAGCACTTGGGAGGCAGAGGCAGGCAGATCTTGTGAGTTCAAGGCCAGCTGGTCTACAGAAGTTCAAAGACAGTGGGGCTACAGGGAACCCTGTTTAACCTGTCTCAAAACGCACACACACACACACACACACACACACACACCACCACACACAACACCACAAAAGAAAAAAAACAAAACGTTCGTTAGAAACAACAACCCTGAACCTGGAGTGGAGTTGTGGTTCCTCCCATGAGCTGGAGCTGTGGTGTCCTATTGTGAGCCTGGAGCTGTGGTACTCTCCTATGAACCTGGAGCTGGGTTCCCCTCCCATGAGCCTTGAGCTGTGGTCCCCAACTGTCAGCCACACTCCTCAGGTTGTGCTGATGGTGGAGCAGATTGGAGGATGGAGGACTTCCCTGTGTTGGGCAGCAGTTTTAGCCTTCTCTGAGTGGCTTCACTCCCACAGCCCTCTGCCCTGAAGTCCCAGGTTGTGCATGGCAGTGGCTTTGCCTCTGTGCTGGGCTTATGCTGGGGACAGGGGAGGTTTCTGTCATTTGCCAATTCTAGTCTTGGGAGGACTGATTCTCAAGAATGGACTTCACAGTGAGTTCTGGGACAGCTGGGGCTACAGGGAGATCCTGTCTCAAAAATAATAAATAAACAAATAACACAAAGTTTGCTTATATGGATATCCAATTTTTCCATCATCATTTGTTGAAAGCACTGTCACATCTACTGAATTTTCTTTTTGACACTGTCAAAGATAAAATGGACCATGTGTATGCAATTCTATTTGTGAACTCTGTTTCATTATAGTAACTCTTTGTTTCCTTTAAACTGTTCTGAGTACTGAAGTTTTACAAGCCTTGAAAACAGGTACCATTAAAACACATTCCCAGCCGGGCGTGGTGGCGCACACCTTTAATCCTAGCACTTGGGAGACAGAGACAGGCGGATCTTTGTGAGTTCAAGGCCAGCCTGGTTTACAAGGTGAGTTCCAGGACAGCTGGGGCTACAGGGAGACCCTGTCTTGAAAAGACCAAAAAAAAAAAAATTCCAACATTACTATTTTCAGGTTTTTATTTATTATGGTTTTAACTTTATAGTTCCAAAGTCACTTGTCACACGCAGACACACACAAATCCTGCTGAGACTTTTTATTGGGATAATACTGAATCTACAAATTTACTTGAGGAGAATTTACATCTTAACTGAAGTCATCTGGTCCATGAACACAATATATAACCCTATGTATTCACTTCCTCTTTTATTTCTCTGAACAACATTTTATACTTTTCTATGTAAAAGTATATGCCTTTCCTCTGATTATCCCTAAGGATTTCCATTTTATGCTACTGTACATAAGTGGAATGTTTTTCTTTGATCCAATTTCTGCACATGTTGCTGCTAGTATATAGAAATATAATTTTGTCTATTTGTCCTGTTTAGTACATCCTTGCAAACTCATTTATTTCTAGTGATAAGCAAGGGTGCTGTAGAGTTGACAGAGTTACCTACTTAGATGATCATGTTATATCCAAATAGTCCTTCACTTTTTTTTTCCAACTTGGATGTCTTTTTTTTAATTTTGCCTTAATACAATGCCTAAAATATCCAGTATAATGTTGTATATAAGTGGTGAATGGAGATATTATTGCAATGTTCATATCTTAGGAAGAAAGAATTTTCATTTTTAAGCCAATTTTTACTGAAGCTTTGTGCATTTCATACAGAATTTCCAATCAAGTCTGGACCCATTCCCCATTCCTCCCCTTCCCACCCCACCAGAGCGCATGCACTCTGCCAAACATGTTTTTCATCTTTTTCTCAGTCTCTTTTAAAATTTTCAATACAGAAGTTTACTGTTTGAGCAGAAGTTCACCGTTTAAGTCAGTTCTTTAACCCAGTCTTCTTCTTCTTGTTGTTCCTTCCAATCTGCATCATTCCAAAATATCTATATATGCCTGCCACATATATCTTTTAGCATCTTCAGCTTATGATTTTTTTTTTAATTAGGCTGAAAGATATGTTTGAAGGCTCCTCCTTGGCAAGCCCAAACAACCATCAGTTCTGCCCTTGTGTTCCACACTAGGGTTTTCCCTTCCATGGTCACCAAATGAGGTCCAGTAAGTACCTGTCCTGTCATGATCTTCCTGTACTGGTCTCCGTGTTACAGCCTGGGTAGTCCAACCATGGCAATCAATACTCTGATCTTTTCATCATTGAGTATATTAAATCTATGGTTTTAGTTGACCCTTTTAGCTGATGAAGTTACCCTCTATCCTTAGTTTGCTGCAAGTTTTTAATCATAAATGTACATTAAATTTTTTCAAATATTTCTTTTATATCTATTGAGAAAATTAGCTGCTTCATTTTTAGTTTGTTAGTATAATGACTTAACATTTATCAATTTTCAAGTGTCAAGCCAACCTTGTATTCCTGAGGTAATGATATTAGTCTTTTTACATATGCTTATATTAGACTTACTAAAAGTACTCAGAATATTTGGATCTTCTGTATTCAAGGCTGGTCTGAACTTGTTAAGTCCTCTGGATGGTCCCTGGTCCTCCTGTCTCCATGTCTTGAGTGCTAGGATGCCCAGCATGTACCACTGCCTGCTTTATGCAAACTCCAGTCTTCATACATGCTAGGCAAGTTTTTCTACCAATTGAGCCTCAAATCCAGAAAAGGAATATTGACCTAAAATTTTCTTTTCTTAGAATATCTTTGTCTATCTTTGAAATCAGAGTAAAAGAGTTATAAAAAAATTACCAATTTCAATTTTCTAGAAAAGTTAGTATGAATCAATATTCCTTGATCCTTAAATATTTGGTAAAATTCACAGTGACACTATCTGGGCCTAGACACTCTGTAGGAAGATTTTTTTAACTAGCAATTAATTTTTAATAATAGAAGATTAATAAGGTTATCTTATTTATTAAATGGGCTTGATCATTTGTATTCTAAATTTTCTATAACTTCCCTGGTGCTTGAGTAGCCCCACAAACAGGCTGTCAGCAACCCTGCACAAGCAACCAGGTGCGCAAGAGTAATTAGAATGGTCCCTATCACAATTTCCCTTTCCCACCCTCCTCTGGCTGTGACCTAAAAACATTCCAAAGCATCAATGGAATACACTCATGCCTTTTGCTTGTCTACTCTGTTCTGATCCCTAATATACAGTTTTGCAAATGGATCCACACATGTAGCCTCCCACCTGCTCAAGTGAGCCTGTCCCCTTGGTCATTGTTCTTCCCACAGAGCCCCTTATGTGGCATGCCATGTCTCTCTTTTCTGAGATACATAAGTATAATGAATTCTTTCCTTTCACATTTCTCTGTAATTTAGACACCAATGTTAGAATGAGCCTTAAAAACCCCATAAAGAGGACTTACTTCACCATTTACAACAGTGTTTTTCAAGGAATTTGTCCATTTTATCTAAGCTATCAAAAATTGGCATAAAATTATTTACAATATTTTTTAGAATCCTTTTAACACAAATAGAACCTACAGTGACAGCAACCAACTCATTCCCAACATTCGCAGTCTGTGCTGTCATTCCTCGCGCCATCTGCTACAAACTCATCATTAAACAAGCTTATTGGTTTCCCAAAAAATGACTTTTGATTGATTTTTCTCTCTTGCTTTTCTGCTTCTCTCAATTTAGGATCTAATTTTATAATTTCCACTTTACTCTTTAGTTCTCATTTTTTTCTTTTTATTGTTATACATTAACTACACAGAATAATGGTTTCATTATGACAATTTCATATGTGCATATAGTGTACCTTGACCATATTCAGTCTGCATGCCCCTTCCTTACATCACTCCCCTCCCCAATCCCCTTCCTCTTCTTTGGTAGTCTTTCTTCTGCTTTCATGTCTATTTTTTTTAGATTTACATATGAGAGAAAATATATTTGTCTTTCTGAGTCTGCCTTACTTCGCTTAAAATTATCTCTATTTCTATCCTTTTTTCTGGAAAATGCATTTAGTTCCTAAGTTGAGTAATACTTCATTATATAAATATAGCACCATTTTATTGTTTTGTTTTGTTTTTTACACAAAGTCTTGCCATGAAGCTTTGGCTGCCCTGGAATTCACAATTTAGACCAGGCTGGCCTTGAACTCACAGAAATCCTCTCTCTCTCTCTCTCTCTCTCTCTCTCTCTCTCTCTCTCTCTCTCTCTCTCTCTCTTTCTCTCTGTATGAGTATATTGCCTGAATGTTTGTAAGTGCACCCATGTTGTGAAATATCTGCAGAGGTCAGAAGAGGGCATCTGATTCCCCTGGAACTGGAGTTACAGGTGGTTGTTAGCCATTATGTGGATGCTCGGAACTGAACACCACTCCTCTGCAAGAATAGTCAGTGCCCTTAACCACCCAGCCATCTCTCCAGCCCCATTATAGCACAGTTCTTTATCTGTCCCTTCATTGATGGGCAGGTAGATTGATTCCATAACTTAGCCATTGTGAATAGTGTAATGATACACATGGGTATCTGTATGATAACTTTCATTCATTTTGGAGATATACACAGGTGTGATATAATTGAATCAAATAGTTCTATTTTTTACAGTATTTTAAGGAAACTCCAAATTATTTCCAAAAACTACTGGATCACCTTGCATCCTCCTAAATAGTATATTCCCTCACGTTCTCTACACCAGCACTTTGGTCTGTTTATTGCTGGTCTTGATCTCAGAGATCCTCTGCCTCTCTGCCTCTCTGCCTCTCTGCCTCTCTGCCCTTCTGCCCTTCCTCTGCCTCTGCCTCTGCCTGTCTCTGGAGTGCTAGTATTGAAGATGTGCACCCCTATGCTTGGCTGTTCTTTTCTAATGATTCCCATTCTAACCAGGAAGAAACAGAATCTCAATGTAGATTTGATTTGTCGTTCTCTTATGGCTAAAGATGTTGAATCTTTTTCCATGTATTTATTGGTCATTTGTACTTCTTTGGAAGTTCCTTTGTCCTTAGTGTTGATTGGATTATTTTTTTTTTTAGTGTTTTCTTTTTCTAGTTTCATAAAATAATGAAGTGATTAATTTGAGGCCTTTCTTCTCTATTGATATAAGCATTTGGTGTTAGAAGTTTCCCTGTAAGGACTGCTTTAGCTACAACCTACAAATATTATTTTCATGCTCATTCAAAAAAAAAAGTACCCTTTTGATTATTTTCTTTGACCCTTATTTAGGCATGTGTTTTATAATTTTCAAATATTTGGAAATGTTCCAAATATTACTTTGAGAGATTTCTAATTTTTTTAATTTTTAAATTTTATTTTTTATGTGTATGGATGTACTGTCTACATGCAGGTCTGTGCACCCGTGCAATGCCGGGGAGGTCAGAAGAGGGCGTCGGATTCCCCTGGAACTGGAGTTAAAGACGGTTTTCAGCCGCCATGTGGGTGCTGGGGATCGAACCTGGGTCCTCTGCAAGAGCAGTCGGTGCTCTTAACCGCTAGGCCATCTCTCCAGCCCCGAGAGATTTCTAATTTAATTTCTGTGGGCATGCCTGTGCTTTGGCTTGTGTGAGCTAACGTTTCAGCTACCATGCTTTAGAGTTAGGAGCCAGATTACAAGACTTCCTTGTTTAGAAGCCAGCCGAGCAGCAAGCTGAGAAGACGTCGAGGATTCTCCCTTCTACCCTAGAATCTAGATCTGAACTGCTTTGGATCTGGAAAGTAGGTGAGAAAGTGTGATTTTTCATTGCCATGATTGATGTGAGCCTCCTGTTTACCAGTTACCATGTTTTTGTTTTGCTTTGTCTTGTTTTGTTGAGAGATGAGGCAGAAGTAGTTATACACCTCAAATATCTTGACTCTCTGTCTTGCCTTTGGAAACATCATGAACTTAAATTTATTCTGATTCATGCCTTAGTGCCCATTATGTTCACAAGTCTTCTAACAACTAAGTTCCACATCTTGACCTTCAAGATCTCTCTATTCCATCATCTACCTGCAAAGATAGAGTCCTGGATAATGTCAGTGTCCTTCCCAATTCTAATCCATAAACGTCAGTCAGGCCCACAGTGTTTCAGGGAACCCAAGGTAGGAACTCGAGGCAGGAACCTGGAGATGGGAGCTAAAGCACAAGCCATCAAGAAACGCTGCTTACTGGCTTGCTCCCCTGGCCCTTGCTCAGCCTCCTTAATAGAAAGATGTCCAGGGCTCACACCACCCACAGTAGGCTGGGCCCTCCCACATCACTCAACATGAAAATATCCCAGACAAGGACAGAGGCCAGTCAAATGGAGGAAATTCCCCAATTGAGACTCCCTCAACCCAAGTGTGTCAAGTTGATACTAAAGCTATCCAGCACACCATCTAATCCAAACCCTCATATTCTTTTATTGTGGTGGTGCACACCTTTATTTTTTTTTATTGATGCTTTGTGTATTTCATACATCATTTTCCAATTCAGTTCAGGCATATTTCCCTTTCCCTTCCCCCCACCCCACCCCATCCCAGATCATGCATTCTGACATAACTGTCCTGCATCTTTCTGGTTTTTTCATTTTTTAACAATAAGTGATAATTTATGAGTACAAGCATCCTTCATGTAAAACCAATTTGTAAGCAGTTGTGCCCAAACCCACACAGCCCATGGGTCCCACCATCCAGCAAGGGGGGGGCTTGTATGTTCAATCAAGTTGATCAAATGAGTGTCCAAACTATATTGCTGTAGTTTCACCATTCACCCCAATCGCAGCCCTTACATTCTACCATGCCCCCTCTTCTGCAGATTGTTCCCTAGGCTTAGAAAAGGGGCACAGGTGGATGAGAAGCAAAACAGTCTTTCTCTGGAGCTGTTGTCTTGGACTCTGCTCAATTCTGGCTGTTTCCTTTCATGGGCTGACAGTTTGTCCAGGAATAACCTTTCGATCCTACTAATGAAGCACAAGCAATTAGATATATAGGTATTTAAACAGTACTAATAGTTATGGTAGGTTACTTTGGTATAGACACAGATGTTTGGATGGTATGTTAATCAGTTACCATGTTTTTGTTGCTTTGTCTTGTTTGTTGAGAGATGAGGCAGAAGTAGTTATACACCTCAAATATCTTGACTCTCTGTCTTGCCTTTGGAAACATCATGAACTTAAATTTATTCTGATTCATGCCTTAGTGCCCATTATGTTCACTAGTCTTCTAACAACTAAGTTCCACATCTTGACCTTCAAGATCTCTCTATTCCATCATCTACCTGCAAAGATAGAGTCCTGGATAATGTCAGTGTCCTTCCCAATTTTCTAATCCTAAACGTCAGTCAGGCCCACAGTTTTCAGAACCCTAAGTAGGAACCGAGCAGGAACCTCGGAGATGGGAGCTAAAGCACAAAAGCCATCAAGAACTGCTGGCTTACTGTGCTTGCTCCCCTGCCCTTTGCTCAGCTCCTTAATAGAAAGATGTCCAGGGCTCACACCACCCACAGATAGGCTGCCCTTCCCACATCACTCAACATAAGAAAATATCCCAGACAGGGACAGAGGCCGTCAAATGGAGGAAATTCCACAATTGAGGGAGCTCCCTCAACACCAGTTGTCAAGTTGATACTAAAGCTACCAGCACACCATCTAATCCAAACCCTCATATTCTTTTATTGTGGTGTTGCACACCTTTATTTTTTATGATGCTTTGTGTATTTCATACATCATTTTCCAATTCAGTTCAGGCATATTTTCCCTTCCCTTCCCCCCACCCCACCCCATTCCCAGATCATGCATTCTGACATAAACTGTCCTGCATTCTTTCTGGTTTTTTTTCATTTTTTTTTTACAATAGTTTTTTGAGTACAAACATCCTTCATGTAAAACCAATTTGCAAGCATTTGTGCCCAAACCCACACAGACCCATGTCCCACATTCCGAGCAAGGGGGGGGCCTTGTATGTTCAATCAAGTTAATCAAATGATGTGTCCAGACTATATGCTGTAGGTTCACCATTCAGCCCCAATTCGCAGCCCTTACATTCTACCATTGCCCCCTCTTCTGCAGATTGCTTCCCTAGGCTAAGAAAAGGGGCACAGGTGTATGAGAAGCAAAAACATCTTTACTCTGGAGCTGTGGTTCTGGGACTCGTTGCAATTCTGTGCTGTTTTCCTTTCATGAGGAGATCAGTTTGTCCAGGTCAATAGCCTTTCGATCCTACTAATGAAGCACAAGCAATTAAGATTTATACAGGTCATTTAAACAGTAACTATTGTTATGGTCGTAGTTTACTTTGGTATAGACACAGATTGTTTGTGATGGATTGGTCTTAATCCTCTATAATTCCATTCTTCTTTTTGTTAAATATGACAGCGGCTTACTTGTGGCTCCTTATAACATCTCCCTACCATTTAGAGGATGTAAGCTCTGTGGCATGCAGCTGTGGGTTATTTCTCAGGGAGGACGAGCCCAATAGGCCAATTAGATTTTGGGATATAAGGCATATGGCTGCCTCTGCTGCACGTATTTCCAGGCAGGTGAGGTGAGCTGGTGCTTGCGGAGGGAGTCTTGCTTGACTCAAGGAGACCCATAATTGCTTTATTGGTTAGTGGCCTGGTAACACTCTCTGGTATCCAAGCAGAGCCATCTGTACACTTGCATGTTGTGGCGTCTCAATACATCTTTCCCATGTTAACATCAGGTCTTTACAGCAGGCCTTATCGCCTCCTCTTCTTGCAGGTATCCCAGTTAGAGGCAAGGCAGCATTTACCTTTTGTGGGGGCATTGGATCCCCTCGGCCAAACCATCTCCTTGGTTGTATTAGATTAATCCATTGTTGATGTCAGAGCCCTGTATTGATATATTTTTCTTAAGCACACAGCTTAAGGAGACTTTAGTTTTATATTTGGTTCTGAATAGGAATAATCCTTTTCACAGTTCCTATGTCTATTAGTCAATTACAAAAAGGCCAGTTTTTTTACCGGTTTTTATAAGAAGATACCTCTATAATAGTTGTTCCAATTTTACAGTTGGAAAACGACCTCATCATCATCATATTTCTCCTTGTTTCTATGGGGGGAGGTAAGAAAGTCTCTTCGTATTAAAACCTTTGGCGGCACCTAGAAGGTAAGTTTCACTAGGTCTCATTATAATGAGTTGTTACAAGTAGGATCCACAGAGGGGTTTTGATGTTCTGTAGCAACTCTGAGGCTTTTCTTACTTTCCAATGTCCAGACGGGTCAACCTTTCTGTTGGCACTTCTGGTAGCATCCTACTCATGCAAGCTCTGTATTTTTCTTTCTTCAGCCTTGAAGTTGTGACATGTTTGACCTCTTGGAACATACACAATCCTTTTCCCGTATTTAGTTTTAAGATTTGATTGCAAGGTTTTTGACGAAAGGTTTCATATTCTATCTGTATCCCCCCCCCTTTTTTTTTTTAAGATTTTTGTTTTTTGACCCATGAGTCTCCAGAAGACAGTTGTATTATACATACCTATAGGGTGGAATCAAGGCACAGATTTCATCAAATTTACCCATGCTGTTTTGGGTGACTGTATGTGATTAACTTGGGAATCAAACTTAATTTTTACATTAAACCATCTTATAGGTGAAAGAGAATGCTACAAGGTGATACTGTACAACAGAGAAATTATAGAAAACATTTGTATGTGCCAATCCCAAAGTTGTTGTTATACAGATTTTATGTAAAACAAATGTGGACAACAGCAATTTATATCTCCATTTAACTCAGATGCATTACCGTTTTTATCAGAGCCTATAAACCAATGTTGTTTAATATACACATATTTACTTTTACTAAGTCCTAAAACACCATGTAACCTGTATACAGTGTCTGGGCAAAACTGGATACTTGTTGAACTCACGTCAATTAAATATGCATTAATCGAATATACACCTGTGTCCCTCTCCCACCCCTCCCACCCTTCCCAATTCACCATTTCAGTCAGTTTTCTGATGCAGTCTTTCTGTTGTTGTTCTTTTACTATGCATCCCTCTCCATGAGAAATATTTATATCTGGAAAACCCTCATATTCTTTAAAAAGCCTTTGTAGAAGCCAGGTGTGGTAGTGCTTGCCTTTAATTCCAGCACTCAGGAGGCAGAGGCAGGCAGATCTCTGTGAGTTCAAGGCCAGCCTGGTCTACATAGTGAGTTCCAGACCAGCTGGGGCTACAGGGAGACCCTGTCTCAAAAAAGACAAAAAAAAAAAAGCATTTATAGGATGTCAAAGCAAAAGCAGGATGCTCTCTTCTGTCAAAGGTTCTAAGAAACCTAGGGGTTTGAGATTCTCAGGTTAACCAACACAATTTTTTCCAGCCCATGGTTGAACATCCTATTCTTTTCCTGTCAGCAAGCTGACTTTTTGGCAGAGGCAATGGAGGTTGTGCATTCAGTTTCTTTTGCAACCTTGCCTCCTTTAGTATCAGATTTGAATCTTCTCATCAGCAGTCTACCTTGCATCTGCAGGAGGTAAGAATTTCCTAAAAGGAATTATACCATGCGTGAGTTAAGTGGATAACAGAAGTTTATGTCATTTTATTTTATCAACATTTCCAAATTAACAAATAGCTAGCCAACACCTCCACTTTCATGACTCCTGTTAGTCCCATTCTGCAGTTAAGGACACAGCCAGTGTACAACCTAATTCATCCCAATGCTTTGCTATGGCCATTCTTGGCACCAACCATCTTGGCATGAGTTTGCTGTCAAGCCAAAAGCAAAGTATAAGACAAATGTTCACATACAGATAATTTATTTGGAAAGTGATCTAAGGGAACTAGAGGTAAGCATAATGGAGTAGAAAAGGAAAAAAGATAAAGCCAGCATTAAAACATACTATTGATCCCCCCCAAAAAAGAAAGCCTGAGAGACCCGAGGACCAGATCCTCAACTGACCTTGAGAAAACAAAAAGCTTCGTTAATCTGGGCTAACTGTGTGGCCTTAAAGCATCCAAAAGGAAAGTACAACCAGATACAAATAATCAATAAGACCAGAGAAACTGTACTTCAGACATAAAACTTGAAATCCTAGTAAAAAGACAAAAAGAATAAGGAGAGAGTACTGTTGTTTGGCCTATCTCCAATTCTTACTAGCAAGTGCATCTAAGTTTTGTCTTTTTGAGACGGGATCTCCTTGTTGCCTCAGCTGGCCTGGAACTCACTCTGTAGACCAGGCTGGCCTTAAACTCACAGAGATCCACCTGCCTCTGCCTCCCAAGTGCTAGGATTAAAGGCATGTACCACCATGCCTGACTATGCTTATGTCTTGTTATTGCTAACATTTTCTTCTATCATTTTCAGAGTTTTGGGCTTCACATTGAGGTCTTAGATCCATTTGGAGTTGATTTTCATACAGGGTGAGAGGAGATAGGGCTTTAATTTTATTCTTCTACAAGTGGTGGTTCAGTTTTGCCAAAACCATTTGCTGAAGATGCTGTCTTTCCTCCATTGAGTTTTCTTGGCCCCTTTGTCAAACATAAGGTGGCTGAAATTGCATGTGCTCAAGTTTGGATCTTCAATTTTGTTCCATTGACCTACGGGTCTGTTTTTGTGCCAAATGCCAGCCTGTTTTTTTTTTTTTTTTTTTAACTATAG